>JAVQJG010203088.1:0-29666 GCA_036024015.1 Craterocephalus amniculus
CCTCTTTTTACCAACAGACCTTTAACAACAATTAACAAGCAGGGACATGGAGTGCTGCAGACAGATGCATAATGAGGCAGATAAAATGATCCCACTGAATCTCTCCTAGCATACCCTGCCCATAGTAGCTTGCCAGCAATGTACCACAACTAGAAGGAAATCATCCTTGGTGTCAATTAGCTTATTTGTTGGTGTATTTTCCCTTAAAAGAACACAAGAAGCAAATAGAATTTCTCAACAAGTTAAATGTTTGGCGTGTATAGCAGCTGGCTGTTCATGCCATATTCATTGGGTACATCATTACGATATAAAAGACATTTTATTATACAACAAAAGAAAGAAAGAAAGTGCTTCTCTTTTTTTGTGTAAAACTAAAACAATCAGAGAATTCACGAAAGAAAACTACAGGTTTGTGTCTTTCAAATTCCTACATATTACAGGGTTAGGGCACACTGTAGTCCAAGCAGCATTAATTCCTCTTTAGTGCCACTAATGCCTTGGGATGGAAATCGAAAACCGGTTCCACTAAGGAAATGGTTCCAAATTTTACAAAGCATCGAAATTGTGCACCACTGGGCTGTTAATGCCTATATCGGTGTTGATAAGTAATGGCCACCTTACTGAATACAAATTAACCTTGGACATCCACATATGTTTGTGTACAGAAAAGACAATCCAGACCATGGCTACATTTCGTTGAGAAGCATGACAGTGACACAAGCTCTAATGTCTGTATTAGAAAGACCAAAAAAAGTAACAGATCATAGGACAGACCTATATCCTTGCAGGGAGGATGAACTGTGAGTGACAACATGTAAAATTTTTCCAGGTACATCTCTGTCTGAAGGCTATTATTAGCAATTAACTCACCTGTAGCAACAGGTGTATATGTGCTTCATGGAGACTTTAGTAGACTATAGTTGGGCACATTGTTAATAAAATCCATGTTGAAAAAAACTCATCCATGAGTGAAGTGGTGAAACAGTTATGGTGAGCGGGAAGAGTATTTTGCATCATGCTTTCAGCGCATCATACCATGCTCAATTCAGAGAGCAGAGGAGAAGCGATGTGTAATCATGTTAATATTACACATACCATCAAACTGTTGAGTGGTTTTTTAAAACGATAAAATACATTTTTGCTAAATATAAGGGAAGGTCTAAGGGCAGGCGGGATGCCACCCTAGGGAAACAGTGTTAGAAGAAAAACATTCAGAGGCCAGATATTATAATTACGCATCACTCATTTATTCACGCATTGAATTTGTTCATGTGACAGTATTGCATTAACTAGCATTACAATACAATGGTCAGTTTTTATTTTATTTCATTCTTGGTTGACTCAATGTAAACATATACTGTAAACCCAAATTCCATTCTACTTTCTTTAAATTTGAAAATAATTAAAATCAAAAGACAATAAAATCACATATGCCAATACTTTATTCAAAATAGAACATACGTAACAAATGTCTGCTATCAGGGGAATTTAGCAATATGATGGAGAAAATGAGTTCATGTCAAATGTGATGCTTGCTGCAGGTCCCAGCAACAAATGGCTGAAAAAGCAAGAACGTTCAAAATGATTCAGCTGGGAGAACATCTAGCAAGTAATTATGTTAGGAGATATCATGTCTGTAACATTATGTATGAAAGGAAAGATTTAACAATTCTACAGTCATTTAGCAGATACTTCTGTCCAAAGCGCCTTGCAATTAACAGTGAGAACAACACAAGGTCCTAGAGTGGTAGAAACACCCGGAAATAAAGATGGACAGAGGCTGTTCAATCTGTGAGAAAGTGTGTAAAAAGATTGTGGAATACTTAAACAATGTTCCTCAATGATAAATTGCAAAGGCTCTACAAGTCATCATCTACAGAGCATAACATTATCAAAAGATTCAGATGAACTGGACAAGGTCAGAGACCTTTTTCAATACTACTGTAAAAGGCTCTAGCATATTTGGAAAGCAACACTCACCCAACCACTGGTTCTGCTTGCCCCCACTCGCACGGTCAAAAACCCGGCATCACACACCACAGACGTCATACTCAGCAAAGCATCAGAAGCTCCCCGGTAAATGGACACCCCAGTTGTTTGGGCTGAGAGTATTCTCCCTTCTGCGGCCACCGCTGCAGGGACCTCCACTCCCAAGCTGGCTCCAGTGGGTATTTCCACCTTCTCCAATTGTTCTGTAATTGTTGCAGCAGGGACCTCTGTGCAGTTGCTTCGCCACAATTTTCAGCAACACTCCCATTTCAATTGATTGTCTTTTGACATTTCACATGGATTTTGATGGTTATTTAAGTTATTATGAATAATAATGAGGATTGTAAAAATGTTTATTTGTTTCAAGCTTGAATGTAAAGTAGAAAAAAACATTTAAAAAAATAAAACTAACTCAAAGTGATAGCTGCATGGAACTTAATGTAACTAAACATTTTAACCTGTAAAATGACTTGTGAGGCTCTGCTGCTTCAGCCAAATTTCCCTCTGGATTTATATTTTGGTAATTCTCTGCTTGGACTCTAATTTTGTGAAAAGCAGCTCTTCTTTGGATATATCATATGCCAAGTTTTTGCCTACTTAAGTGGCAGTGTGGTCCTGTGGTCACATACATGGCAGCCTGCTATACTAGCGTTTCCCCTACCATAATACTTGTCTCACTCATTGTCTTATGTGGAGCCTCTGCATTTAACAACAAAGAACAATTCAAGCCCAATGGCAGCCAGCACAGAGTGAGGACAAGACAAGTTTCCAAAGTTTTTCCAGCTTAAGTTTCAAAACGGGTGAAATGTTCAGTCTGCCATGCACAGTAGGCATACAGCGGCAGCATGACAGTCCTGCATGAGCATCTGAAACGAAAGCACCCAGATGGGTAAGTTGGCATAACTGGGTACTTCTGTGTTTTTTACATTGCAAGACACAGGCTGCTTACTGCAAGATGACATTAATCATTTAATGAAAATTAACAGTAGCCTACTGCTTCTGCAAACGTAAACATTTATTAAGATCACAGCAGCACACGCTAGTATCATCAACATGTGACATGTCTCAGTCAGTCAGCATATTAATGCCTATAGTCAACCCCCTTACTAGACTAGGTTTTAGTCATGTGGGTTCAAGCATCAGACTGTTTGGTTACAAATAATAGTTACATAAGTACATATCATCATTTATATGTAACATTAAAACAGAAGTGTTAATTCATTCATTATACTTTTGGGCCAAATTCCATATTGTTTGGATGTAATTGAAGTATCATAAGTTAGGAGAGTGGGGTCAAAACAAACTGGAGCCTGTAGAAAGAGCTCTGTCAACAGGAAGCAGAGATGGTGGCTGTGACAGAAATAATTGTGACTAATCCAAAAAATAATGAACAGATTAGTTGACGACTGAAATAGTCATTAGTTGCAGCCCTGCAATCTCAAAAACAAACTGTGATAAAATTATCAGTGCTGGCAAAATATATTTCCCACAGCACTGAATTAACTAATCTCAAGCAAAAAAATAGAAATAAATTTTTTTAAAGCTGCACAAATATTGTCTGCCTTTATCAAAGGAATCTGTAGTACAGGATCCCTGCATCATAACAAAGGTGAAAAAAGGAAAGTTGTTTCTCTAAGAAGAAATGCTCTTTAAAGGAAAGTTGTTTTCACGTCTGCTTGGAGGTAAGGCACGTGTGACATACATTGTCATTCTCACCATTAAGCAAGGGTTTGCTTGGTCCATGACCCAACTATATACAGTGCGTAACTTAGGCCGAGAATGCACAGAGAGCACATGTAGCAAGATCAATCACCACTTAGGGTTGTACGTGTACAACCACAAAACCCCATCTGCAGAATCCCAATCAGTTTGTCCATGAGGTCATAGAAATCATGTAGCCTCCCTGGGTGACTGCGTTCTCTGTTTTCCTGGTGTATCATTATAGTCTTTCTTCACCACATGCCTATGATCTGAGTGTGAGATTAGCTCTACATTAAACATGAAGTTCTTAAGCTTGTGTCTTCACATATCTCAAGTGAATCCAGCTGACTAATTTATGCACCTTTTCCCGCAAGTTAGTCCATTCTCATGATGTTACACAAGAAATCTCCATGTTGGAAGTTCATGTCGTAGATGTATGTTGAAACACTTCTAGTGAAAAGTTGTCAAAGAACTATCTTTTGCTTAATGCACCCTTAAGTCATAAAACCAAGCAACAGGGTGCAGAAAAACACACTCTTTTCCCTTTCTTCTACAATCTCTTATTCAGGTGCAGAGATCAGGTTGTAAGAAAGAGCTGGGTATGATAACTTTCTTAACACTGTGGGGACCCACTGTGCAGGAATTATCGCAGCAATATTCATTGTGGGAAATGGTCATCTGGGCCTCAAGACAGTGTATTACAAGCGCAGTTTTCAGAGAAGGTGAGAGGAAGCATCTGTGAATGATATTATGACAATAAGGAAAGGAAATGAGAGTTTAAAGAGAGGCTCACCTCTAAAGACTGCCACTAGGAATTTAAAGCCCTGAATTTCTCAACTGCCAAGACTTAATTAGCCATTAGTGGATCATTGCAAACACTTATCTAGCATAACCTTCTCAAGCTCAGTTTTTACAGAACGGTCAATGGAAAAACAAGCTTTAAACTGCTTATCCCATAAGTTTCCAATCAGCTACTTTGTAGGGACTCCAGCTTTTCTACAATATTGCATACTCTCTTGAACTTTAAGTTACTGCTACAAAGAAACGGTGCACTGCAGCTAAGTAAACCGTAACTCTCTGCAGCTGATTCTTAGAACGGATAAAAAGCGAAGAGCAGAAAAGGGATTGGAAACTTTGGGTACACAGTGAGCTGCATGAAACCCTGCAATGAAGAGGTGTTGAAGGCGCAAGTTTTAAGATCTCAGCTGAGTTTAAACCAGTCACCGGGGTAAGAAAAGGTCCCAGAACCAAGAACGAAGGAAATGAGGTGGAGCTGGTCAGGGGGCACATAAAGGGGATCAACACTAATCCCAATGGACAGGCCAGTTACACAGCTAGGAAAGTAGCCAGCCACTCTCCATCCCTTGTGGTTTTTCTTTGCAGGTTAGGTCCAAGGACACGGTGTGTTCACTGTGGTTTGTTCACCTCCACAAGCCCTGCCCTTGGACCATCAAGTGCTCGGCTCTGCTCAGTTCTAGTCAGGGCCAGGTAGGCAGGCGGATGGACATCCCTTAACAGGCAGCATCGGCGGCACTAAGGCTGCTAGCCTGTAATTAGCTTGGACAGCTCAGGCTTGGAGAGAGGCAGCCAGGCTATATCATAATGAGCTCAGCTGGGATTAGGAGGACAGGGCAGGGGGGTGAGCAGAGGGGAAACCAGTGGAGGTGGGGGTAGCAGAATTCTGGCCTCAACCCACTGCAGCATCACAGAGGGCTGTGGGGAGGCAACTGGGAAGACAAGTAGGAAAGGGGGAAGAGGAGGATCCAGAGGTACAGGGTAGAGTAGGGAAGAGGTGAGGAAAGGTGAAGGCAGGGGAAACAAAAGGAGAGGGTATATTGTAGCTTCAAGCCACACTTTGTGTAGCATTATAGACAGTGTCAGTGTTTGTGGTAGATTTACGGATTCTTGTCCAAATCAGGCAAGAGAATCCTTAGACTACATCTACAGACAAAGAAGACATTAGCAGAAAGGCTGACAGGGAGTGAAGTCAAAGTAACAAATATATTAAGTGCAAAGAATCTCAATCAAGTGGCCTTCAGTAAGTCAAATGGCTAAATGGATGGACACAGATGTCAAAGCATGTATTTATAGCAAGGTTCTGAGCCTTATTTGACAACAATGATAGGTTTAGTGAACTCCAACGTCTTACACACACAACGTACATCAAATGTCTCATCGACACTAATGCTAGCAATACAGCTGAGCCCCCAGTTTGATACATCTTCCATTATAAATGCAATTATTTCACAAAAACACAGCCAGGGATTCTGATAATGTGATTTCACTTCCCGCAAGTTTATGTGTGTATTTTGGGCAGCCAGTTTTACAAATGAGCAGAGTCTAATGATCTTGCCATTGCCCCTGCTGGCTGGTAATGATGTAGCGGACTAGACGGATGCTGTGAAACTGGGAAGGGCAAACTCAAATTTTAACACCCACCAACTAGAAGGGACACTGGGAGTGCGAGTCAGCCTGCGCGCACACATGTAGGAGGGGTAGGGGGAAAAAAAACTGTCTTAAACAAATTTGCACTTGCACTAAATTATCTAGCTCATGTGTGTTTTTTCAGGCAGGTAAACCTGATCGCAGGTTACTTACTTTTCAGTGGAGAGTTTTCTGTTGAGGTTTCTCAAGTAGCCCAGCTCGTTCCACACGGCATCACTGTTTTCTTGTCGGAGCTGCCATGGTTCTGCACGGTGCACCCTTCCACCTTGCCTAAACACACACACACACATGCAAAAGTGTAAATGCACAAGCAATCAAAGGAAAAGAAAAGAAAATAAGAAAATCCACTTGGAACATACACATCGAATACAAAATTAAGAAAGGAATTGTTGGTACTGTACACCACCATGTTGCATTTGGCCAATTCTCACAGGGGGTAACGGAGCCCCTTATTCTCACTCTGTTTTTGTTATTCAGCCATATTTAGCAGTATTCAAATGAGCAGCCTTGACTTTGACATTTCAGTGGCAAATCATGTTCACACGTATGCGTGTTTTCGTAAAGCCCAGGGCGCTGCCCGTGTGGCAGGGCAGTGGAGCATTCCCTGTGTGCCATGCAAATATAAATAGTGGCAAAAACATACTTGCAAACGAGGCCATTCAAATGTCTACACCTCACTTATGAATACTTAATGACATTTTTGTGCTCAGTAGGTGCAGTTTCCATTGAACACACACACACACGTATGCAAACACAAACGCACATTGACACATACATATCCCTGCTGTCCACAACGGAGTCCCTGCACACAGCCAACTCATCAATCTGCCTTAGCCCAACAAATTCAATTCCAATTAGCTTTTCATTTGAAAACTAAAACAGGATTTAGTGAGAATTCACAAATTGCAGAAGTAGCTGATAACCTGTGTCTCTCTGCCTCACACGCTCACACCAGTTTCTCATTTTCACTTAATCAATGTTTTAGAGGTGTGGAAATGGCTTGTGAGGGTCACTGCGGCTGTGGAGGGGCTCCTTTTCCTCAGGTCATTATTGGCTATGTGGACACCGCCATGCAACGCTAATACTGGTTAAATCCTGGGAGTTCGAGGCTACTGAGGAAGGCAAATGTTTTCATTTAAGACTACAAATGTTACTGTAAGCAATGTAAAAGGGTTGGACGACTTTATGGTGTACGAGATATGCCATCTGTGGGCTCATGCTTGCTTCTCTGAGTAAACATAGATAAGCTCATCAATAGCTTTAAAAGCTATAAAATGATTTTTTTTAAAAAGGTAGTAGCTGCAGCCCTATGGTCATTTTCTTTGTGTGATTTTTTAGATATTTAGTGTATCAACTGCAGGCTTTAAGAAATGTTTATGAATCTGTAATAAGTCACGGTAAAACTATACATTTTAATTTGTTTACAGTTGGCTTAAAAGCTGTTAACCATGGAGCCAGAAGAAAGCTATCTTCTGCTGGCCGCAGTGCATGTTCCCCTATGGTATCTTAGTTTCCATTATTAAGCAGAAGGAGATAGAGAGAACTTTTTCCACGGTGCTGCAGCTAATTGCTCGGAATCAGGGGGAATCTGTTTATGGGCGCAACTTTGATCAGAGTACGGATGCTTTAATAACCTTTAATTTTATTTGCTCACCCCCATCATCCCCAGTCTGATTAAAAAACTTTTTCCCTTCTCTAATATAAATAAGAAGTTGGCTTTTTCCTCTCTCCTTCATGCCATTTTGAGAAAATATGGTGATACGTAATGGTGAATGGCAGGGAGGTATCAATGGGGCTGGCCAACTGCTTACTGCCTGCATACTGATGAGCCAGTGGACCCTTTGTCTGCTTTGTGATTGGCTGGTATTTGCACCCAGCTGTTGATATCACTCGTCAGCTGGCCATGCAGCCGACAATTGTCTGATACCATAATCTGTTAATCAAACATGAAGTTTAATAAGAGTATAACAAAACAGCACAGTACAGAAACATGATTTTACTCTCCAAGACCACCAGTAATTTATTTGGGTTTTTATTGGGGTGTTTATGTGTGGGTGCTAGTCACATCTGCATTTACATCCACTTGAAACACCAGTAAATGAGGTAGGAAGTCATGGTCAGGGGCTCATACAGTAATCTGATACTGGATGTAAAAGAACAAGAGTAAGTTGAGTTTAGATACCCGATTATCAGTACAGTAGATGTGATTGTCTCAGCTTGAACAATCTGTCAACAATTATAATGAGAGGGATGTTGTGGTGACATTGTACTGAAGTAAAATAATCATTGTGAAGATTAGGGAGCACAAAAAATGCAGATGAGTGTTGCAAAAAAACACACACAAAAAAACACAGCAAAACAACAACAAAACACTGTAAATCTCCACAAGTCATCTTTTCTTTTTATCAGTTTTCCACGTTTTTTTAAATTTATCAGTAACACTTATCCCAACAACTGGAAAAGCAAATATGCAGCATGAAAATGATAGAAGTCTAAATATTTGCTTCAGTGGCTCTACCATAATACCAGAACATGTTAGTGTAGTTTGGGCTCACTTGCCCGCTTAGAGGGAAAGATCATTTCAAAACAATAGTATCTAAAGTTATTGCTTTTATCAGGACAATGCTTCACTCTGTTGTGTACAAGTTATCAGTTGATGCTTTGAGTAATAAAATGATGTGGCTCACTCACCAGATCTCAAAACAGCTGAACACTCATGTAAGATATTGTGACTGAAATGAAAATCTCTGTCACTTTTATTAAAGAGCCTCATGAGGGACCATCTTATAGTTACAAACAAGGCTATATTTCTACAAACATTGGAACAGCATGTGTAAGAAAAAATGTGCCTATGCATGATGCATGTGAATATTTGCATGTGAAAGCTGGATAACATAGACTTAATGTGGAATTATTGTCATGAGTACATATCTGGACTGAAAAGTTAGTTAGTTATCAGTAGAGTGTCACCTAAAGTTCCACCTTCCTCATGAAGATAAGCAGATAAAAAAATGAGATCATATTGCCGTAAGAACAATGAAGAGATTTACTTTTTAATAAAAGTTATGAATTGAATTACATGTATGTGGCTAAGATATTGCAAAGAAATATAAAAAGAAAAAAACACCACAAACATAGTTCTCGGTGATCTTACCTTGGTGAGACAAAAAACTGTTAGAATTAATCTGACATCTCAATCGCAAACCTTAAATATAAAACACATAAGAAGCATACTATTAAACATTTATTTGGAGACAAATACACTGAATAGATGGAACTGCAGCCCTCCTGTAAGCAGCATTGAAGACAAAAATCTACTGAGTCCGCAGAAAACGGTGAAATGATAAATCAATTCACATGATTATCTCAAGATGCTCAATGTCTTTAGTATTAAGCAATCTGACCAACATTTTTCATCAAGAAACGTTATTCCTCTTTGATATTTAGAAAATGCACTATCTAAAAGAAAAATCCTTGCGAGCACGTTCTTAAAGTAACTGAGTGGAGAGCTGTGGTGACAGTACACACAAGGACAGACGCACATTATGTTATAATTTGGTCCTTCAAAAAAAAAAAAAAAACGGGGAAAAAACTACCAACCTGCACCTTTCCAAAAAAGCATCATCACAGCATGGAAGCTACTGGGAGATCCCTAACAAGCTCAAAAGGCAATGAGGCTCAATGCCTCTCCCCACTGACTTGTTAGGGCCCTGATTTCCTCATACTAATGGGAGTATTTAAGTCATCTTCTATTGTCTCTCATTCAGGCTTGCATTACTGCAGTGGATTTAACAGCTATTTAAGTCTGTGGCTTATTGCCAAATGAATGCTGAGATCTTAACACTGACTGACTGGGTCGGTGCCATGGAAGGCCCGGACTAAAAAGGGCAAATCCTATCGCATCAATTTCATATCATATCATTCATATAATTCAGATATACTGACACAACAAACTCCTGCTTAAGGCCGTCTGCAGACATCACCAAATCCTTGTTTACCTGTTAGAGGGACTTGAATGTTTTTTCATCAGAAAATCAAGGTTATTACACCAACCTTGAGAAAAATACACTATTTCACCAGACAGATCATATTCCTGATAACTTGCCTAAATGTGTAAAAGCAGCCTTTCTGGTGTTGAAGCTCTCTCTACATCTCTGTCTTTGCTTCCACTGTCTCAGACACATGCTGTTGAGCCGCACTGAGCTAACAGGAGCCAAGTCAAGCCTAGGGCTGAACATGCTCTCTCACTCACTCCACTTTCACACGGGCTCACACGGCACTGCTGTTTTCTTTAATTAACCCAGAGAGAACACAGCTGACAAAGGTAACACTCTGCTCCCGTACAGTCACCAAGCACATGCAGGTTGCCGCACAGTAAATGTCCTCAAAGATGACAAAAATGAATTAAATGAAGAAAATCGCCCCACAAAAGAGGCAAAAGTCAACCAGATGAGAGAGATAACAAGGCACATATGTTTATAATATTTTCTGGCATATTTTCCACTTAAAAACCCTGGGCTTCCTGGTAAAGATAACACATCAAAGCAGGACACGGCCCTCTTCCCTCCTCCCTTTGCAGGCCTTCTCAAACACCTTGCACCCCCAGGACTAGACACCTCCAGTCTCTGGCTCTCACATCTTAATGAACACTGAGGGAGAAGAGATGCAGAAGCGCAGATACACTTGGCAGAAAACGGCCCAAATTGACTGGGCTTAAAACCTCTGAGCTTTTCGAAAGCAAAGGGAGGAATTTCTCCCTCTTACCCAAATCCGGCACTCAGGTCTTGTCAGACAACATGTGGAGAGCGATCGGGCCCTAAGACTATTTGCGAGTGGTTTCAGGGGGTTGTATGGTTTCACATGGGCTTTTAACACAAGGCAAGGTGAGTTATGCGTTTTGAAACGTGTCTTTACTCATCGCTACCGGGTGGAGTTGGAGTTCATTGTAGTAGAATTGTATTTGCACAAGTTTTGTATTTCATGGATACCTTGTGTAAACTAACAGGTCCTCTGTACGGTGTGATATGACAATATTTATATACATGCAGTTGTTGTAATGTCTGTGAGACAGGAGTTTATAAATAAGAAGTACAAATGTGTAAACTGCATACTTACAAGCCGTTTGATTTTTCCATCTCTTTCAGCTGATCCCTTACTGTCTTGTAGTTGGTTTGAATCAAACAAAGGCGTTCACGGCGTTTATTATGAGCCTTTCTCAGCTCTTCATTCTCCTCACACTGTCAGGAAGAGAGACAAAATCGTTCATTTGTAAAAGTTGTGCCAGTCAAATGAAACATCAGTGTGAAAAGACGTCAGCAACAAGTACATCAAAAGCAGTATGGCTGGAAATCTGACAAAGTTGATTAGCATTTCCATATGGATGAATGACATACTTAAAAAAAAAAAAAAACCCATGTTGGTATTTTTTTCGTGGGAAAAATATGGCACACTTATGTCATACATATAACAGAAATAATCAGTGAAAGATGAAAGAAATCACTTGGAATAAACTTGCGTGGAACTGCAGTGGCCCTTTCCTCTATGCAATAATGAACAAATCATGCCAGTAAAATTCCCTCCACAGCACAGAGCCGCCAGATTTCCTCAGAGAAAAGGTGACGCTTTCAAGTTTTCCCTATAATTTGTCACCTGCTTGCATCTAAACTGGCCAACAGCTGAAACATCTCTGCCCGAATGAAAACCAAGAGCTTCACATTCTTTTTTTCCCTTTTTTTTTCTTTCTCCTTTCTCTCAGAGAAGTGCTTCCACTCTTACCAGGGCGACTGAGACATCATTAACAGATGGCATTTATATGACAAGCCACACAACACCGAGCAGTCTTCCAAATACACACCCATACTCATTCAGTGGAGTTCCCAGCTGATGACCAGCATGTGTGAAGATATGGGGATTCTAGTGGTCGGTTTGTAGCAGACGCCGTTGCTGACAGCTATTAAAACATTGCAAGATTGGACTCTTTCTTTGAAGGAGTAAGAGAAGACAACATATAGATTTTACTTGTCAGAGGCACCCCTCCTACCAATCACACTGACCTTAACAGCGAGGGCAATGGAGAAAATACTTTCAACAGGCAGGACAAACAGAGGTGGAGCAAAAGAAACGGAGAAAGTCAGGTCATAAAAGTAGAGGAAAGAGAGAGACAGAGAACAGAGAAATTAGAAAGACAGGGAGAGAGCGCAGCAAAAAGGGGAAGTGAACGGAGGAGTGCAGGACAGGTTTCTGCTTGAGTGGCCAAGGCTAGGGCTAGCGAGAGTTGTTGAGCGCTTTCTGAAGGGAAGGAGCTTGTTTACTGTTGATATGACACGGCTACCCTGCAGAGAGGGAAATACGAGCCCTCAGCCCTGTTATTATTAACAAGGACAAAGAGAACAGAGAGAGCACACAAACACGCGCCGGACACACAACAAGCATACACACACACACACCAGACGCACATCTGCACTGCCAATGTGACAAGTATGGATTTTCCCTTGTGCGGATTATTCACAGAGGACATCTGCAAGACATCTCTGGCCCCGTCAAGCAGACCCCGACTTCTCAACACTCAAAAAAAAAACTCTAATGAAAGAGCCAGGCCAGAGCAGTGTTCACTGGTGGAACTAGGAGCTGAGGGAAGACATAGAAGAGTCGTGGCCGACTGACGGAAGATGGGTGGGGGTGTGTGTGTGTGGGGGGGGGGTTGAAAGAAGCAAGTGGCAGGGCATTACCCACATCATGGCTTCCCAGGCTCCTTATAGAGCTTCCCCTGGGCAGCCTAGCTCTTGTCATCAGGCTACAGACCCTTGCCCACCGATCAATACGCCCCCTTACACAGCCAGCATACACATCTGTGGACATTCAAGCTGAAAAATAATTACACGGCAACAGCTACTTCGTACTTGAAAGTGAACAGAAGAAAAAAACAGGAAGCCACTATTAAGAGAATTGTTTGTTTGTCTCCTGTTAGCTGTTAGGGTCAACATGTCAATGTATGGCTGCCGTGCCCAATTTGAAAGGGATTCTATTAAAAGAGAAATGGACAAGATAAATTGTAAAAACAATGGACTGGACAGAACAAAGTACTCTGAGCTGATAGAGGGCATGCAGCTTACTGCCAGAAACCAAAGCAAGAGGGCAAAACCTCTTAATAATGCTCTGAACTCACGCCCTCATTAATGTGGTTATGGTTTTCTGTGCATACCTTTGCTAAACGCCCCTCAACTGGTAGACAAGTAAATGGCACCATTAACTAAGACAGTCATGCATGCTGTCTGAATCTATGTTGAGCATTACTGTCTAGGTGTCTGCCAGTGATGTAATTCAGACACTTCAGACCTGACAAGGAAATAATGCCTAATGCGTTCTGGGGATTGTGTTCAAAGAGAGATGACCTTTGCATAATCACTCACTCGCTGGTCAACCGCCGAGATGGGAAGGAGGAGGAAAAGCACAGAGGAGGACAGCTTTAAAGGAAAGTTCAAATGGAAAAGAGGAATGTGTACTCTTTTCATATAAAAGAAACACAGGTTAAAGATGAACTACAGGCAGCATTTTTGCTTGCAGTTGATATGTGGGAGATAAAAAAAAATACTTGGGGACAAAGCATCTTGTCAGAGGAACATTTCAGAGCACATGAAGGTTAAAAACCTTACCAATAGAGGTGATTTTTTTTTGGTGGTTAGGGGGGATCAGGGTTGCAAATACCTTCTTCACCAAAGCAGCGCCTCTCCTGCTGTTTCACTGCCTTTGCACACACATATGGATGTGTGCACGAAAGACATCATAAGACAAGGTCATGGAGGAGACAGTGGGAACAGTGGTGCAAGCAAACCCTCTGGATGTTACAGGAGTATGTAATAGGTAATATTGTGGCCACAGAAACAAGCAGCTCTATTAGATCAGTCTGATGTCAACACAGATGTCCATGAATATGACGTATTAAAGAAGTAGTTCAGTGTCACTGAAAATCACTGTAATTGAAGTTGAGGAAATTAAACAAGAAGGGAAACAAAGCAGATATTTAAGTGAACTGCAAAGAGCGGCTGCTATACAAGTGAGTATCAAAGAGTGAGAGAAATAAAGCAAATTAGGGAAAAATATGAAGAGATTAATGTAAATGGGAAAGCGTCCGTGGACGTATTTCATGTACTTCCACTTTTAGTTACCTTCAACTGCAGCAGCTCCTCAAGGTCTTGAATTCTTTGTTCTGCTCCTTTTCTCCTGGAACTTCCCAGCCCAACACTGCTGGCTGGGGACAAAGACCTGGACCGCTGCACAGGTGTACCCTGGGAGAGGTAAGCAAAGAAGCACTTGAGGAGGAAAGTAGAGCACACTTCACTTAAAACAGACCAGCACAAACCCATCCAGCAATTAATATCTGCAGAAAACATAGAGTGAATGCGAATAATGGAATTATCTATGTTCGTTCCATTCCCCTCTCACCTTGAGTAAAAAAGAGAACATCGTCTTGTTTGGTTCACACATATGCACGCACAAACAGACATGCTGCCAGAGGAATAAAGCAAGATGGAGCAGCAGTCCGCAGAAGCTGAAGGGAGGAGGTTCACGTTTGTGTGTGTGTGTGAGTGTCTGACTGTTCGGAAGCAGGGGTTGCAAGCTGAGAGCAGCAAAGGTTTCTCCCTGCGACTGGCTAATGAGTATGTTCATTTCCATTTACATTGTTTCTTTGACAATAATGATGTCCCATTAGGGGAGACTAAAGGGGCTATAGATTCCAGAATGTGCTGGGCTTCATTACAAGAGGTGGGCAGGGAGGCCGCTCTAATTGCTCTACTAGGGGCCTCCAGGTTACACTTGATAGGACAACTGGAAGAGCTGCCGATGGGAGGGGGGGGGGGCAGTTTGCTAGCCAGCTTCTTCTGCAGAAATATAAAAAAAAGATAGGAGAAGTGCTGTACAAAAGCAGTGGGAACAATATGCTAGTAGAATATGAATATTAGAGGATGGGAGGCCCCATGTGGTGCCAGGCAGGGCTGACCAGATGGCAGGATAAAATATGCAATGCGACTAAATGCCCAACAGTCCTTGGGCAGAAGTGGATAAGAAACTAAATAGGAGGAGGTCGTGGTGGGGAGAGTGAAGTGGAGTTAAGACTTCACTCCACTCCACTCTTGTTATTAAATCATTTAGAATAGTGGAACAGAACCCCCCCCACCCCCCAAAAAAAAACAACAACTGGGTTTTAATCAATGCTGGTAAAACTTTAGACTGAATTCCTTATTGAAGGCGACACCTGTTGTTACTGCTGGGCAAGGTTGTTCAAAGGATCTAATCTGGATAAAAGTTATCTGTATTTGGGTATCTAATTTTTTCTTTTTTTTTCTTTCACCATGGAAGATTAAGCAATCCATTTTACTTTTATCGTGATAATTCAAGGCAATTTCAGATTACATTACTCTGATCCAGGTATGGATTTATGAAGGACTACCTAATCACAAAACAAATACTAGAATACCAAATATTCCAAAACAAAGAATAACAGTTATGGGTCTACTATAAGACTTTATTTCAAAAGACAGACACCTCAAAACACAGCAAAAACATGGACGTGTTCATTTCTTTTAAACGCTGATCTAACTCTATTAAAATTCAGCTATTTGTCACAAATCCATTCATAACTTGTATGTTCTGTAAATACAACGAATGGTAAATGTCTCACAGAAAACAAAAACCCATTCAAAACTTTCTGTTCCCAGTGGCACCAGGATTCTTAAGCTGAGTGATTTCCAGGCTAGCTTTCCTTTGCTGCAGTTTTCCAAGAGTGATTTGCTCCTTTACTGGACAAATCTGGACTTCTGCTCATTAACGTTCTCTTATAAGAAGCAGCTTAGGCATCATCATCATGTGCGGAACATTAGCCTCTTTTCTGAGGTTCTGTGGAACTGACAGCTGGCTCTCCTAGCAAAGATCCACCTTCCTCCTCACCAACATGGTTCAGATCCAGAATAAATGTTTCCTCTTCCATTGGAGGAACTGGTGGCCCTTCCTCTATAATTGTGGGCTCAACATTACTCCTTAAATCCACACATCTATGATGTTCATGATGCACCTCAGCTTATTGATGGGCCAAAAATCCTCCTGCAATGCCTCAGGATGAGAAACTGACCGGGGATACCATAAGAGATGAAATTGCTCACATTTATTTTTAACTGTCATTATAATTATTAGTACTAAGACATAAAAGTAAAAAACAAACATCCAATTTTATTTGTTCTTAAATTATTTCGAAGATTATTTAATTATTTATTGTTTACTATTTGTTCACTTTATTGTACAAGTTCAACAAGGAGGTGCCATCAGCTTTATCTCAATCTTGATGACTGCAACACATAAAATGTTAATTAAAACTGAATTTGTATAGAGCACACTACATGATACAGATGTATAATTTGAGCAGCTTTGAGTTAATCTTATATTTTAATCCTGGAATCCACACTGAATCCATCCTTTTCCTGGGGTCAGGATAATTCAGCTTTTCTGGATCAAATGTACCCCAATTCTACCTCAAACTTTTCAACAACACAAACTAAAGGTTTGATCCAGATAAATTGTGAGACTGGATTACATGATCTAATATAAGTATGTAATCCATTTTTTCTTTTGAACAACCCATTTTCAAGATTTGATTTGGAGTAGACTGTATGTATTTTTACCCAGATGAAAATCTTTTGATCAACCAGGCCTTGGTGACTTCAAAAGTGTTTAAATAATTCAGGTCCTGTTTTTTCTAAAAGAAATCTCACAAACATGAACTATTAGAGCAGGAGATATTACTAGGCATGCACTGACTGCAGTTTTCTGGCCGATCATCGATCTTTAAGCTCAATCTAACGATTCCAATTGTGGTGTTTTTCTTCCTTTTTTTAAATTACTGACAGCAAAAAGCTTTAATCTTCCCATTTTATTTTACTGAAAAACAATTAACAATATCCATGAAACAATACAAACTATGAACTAGTGTTCTCAAAAACACTGCAAATGAGGTTTGGTGTGTTGAATATTTTGTTTGCAGACCCACCACAATGGCCTTGAATGAAGTGTAAATTTCCCATTCTTTGCTCATTACCTTGTATTTGTGCCAATTTCACAAAAGTATTGGCCAATCACTGATCCCGCAAAATTTTAAAAATCGGGACCAATCAATTGGCCAGTCGATCAATTAGAGCAGTCCTAGATATTATCCCACAACTGCAGCTAAAAATGCATGTTCTACATTTTTAACTGAAAAAAAGATTGTTGTATCACTTAACAGAACTCTAACATTTAGCCCAGTAACACTTCATCCGGTTACTGGAATCATTTTATTCAACAGAATAATATGCAACTATGTCAAAATGTTGTGAAAATCTCACCATTTGATAGAAATGGATTTTGATCCATGCACACCCATCCCTGTGAAATATGAGTTAAAGAAGTTACTGAAAAACATTGATTTGTTAATAAATATGTTATCTGTATTTCCGGACCTTGCTGATGAGATTCTAAGTTGACTAAAACAGCAGTTAAAATAAAATAATTTGTAAAGATAATTTATATGTAATTAAGACTGTTTGGGAATGTGTCTTGGGGCTACAATTGACTCCAGTGACCTGGTGTGCCAGGTTCTGCTAGCATGCCCGCATGGGTGCCAACCATGTGTTCTAACTCTGCCTTAATGACTCTATGCAACTAATTAGCAGATTGATCTGCATATTCCTGAAGAGTGGCAGGCCAACTGGCTTAGACTGTATGTACTGGGGGAAAACACAGACGCCAGAATGGTGATCCAAACCTTCACTTACAAGTAGAGATGACCAGTTACAGTATAACTTACTAAGAACCAACTTTAAGGAGGTTTAAATGTAGAAATATGTATTGTGAATATATCCAACAATTAGCTGAGTGACAATTATTCTTTCTCAGGAGAATAATTGTGGAAAAACTGCTTTATGCCTTGTCCCAAAGAGTTATTGGAAATGACATGGGAACACTGACAAATGACTGAGACTGGGTGCAGATGTTCTCTTTGGTCCAGTTGGACACCTGCCACAAAACCAGATGACACATTAACACATTTGCAGAAAGATCTATGTTGTGTCATTGTTAGTGCTCCACAAGTCAGACCTGAAATTAAAAACCAGAGGGGGAGGGGGGTCTTCCACACTGTACCTCACCTCAGCAGCTGCTTGGTGGTCATGACCTGACCTGTGCATAGCACCCTGCAATGTCTACAGTGCAGATGGAAAGCTTACAGTGAGAGGGAAATGAGGACAAAGGCCTGAAGTAAAACTCTTACATACACAGTGGCCAGTGCCACTGGAGGAGGAGCAAAGAAAAAACGTTTGAAAGACTGCCTTGCTTCAGTGTCTCTCTCCGACGCTCAGAGAGAAGGGTCACTGTCATCAGTGGGTTCTTTATTATTACAGCAGCATGTCATGTGTGCATCTTGATTGTTCAAAGTTAAACTTGTCCAGGTTTTTTCAGTGGATACAAATGCTGTATACATGCATGCTGGACATGTTCAGACATATATCAACTAATGGGTAAACCAGTAGACACACAAATACCCAAAGCAAAGGAAAAATAAACAATCCGAAGAGAAAACAGGTACATATGACTCGAGACAATGAGAGAACGTGGAAAAAGGATGAATAAACACACCTCCAAAGAAGAAAGCTCAGTTTAAAGTCGATTTGATGGGATGAAATAACACTATTACTAATAATAAATATGACAATAATAATAATAATAATAATGCCAATAATAATAATAATAATAATAATAATCTAAGCCGTGGATTGACGTGGCACTAAAACCTCAAAATACCACCAGCCATCACCTACTGTACATGCAAAGCTTAACTTGTTTCTATTTGTCATTTTTATTCCCTTTTGTGTGGGAGTTGGTGTGTGTTTGAGATTACACTGGTGCTCAATCTAGTGTAATGCATTTAAATAAATGGCAAGTGGGTTGCAGGAGGAGTATCAGGAGGGGGGCAGTGAGCTTAGACTATCACCGGGCGCCACTTAAGCTACCCATCTCCTTCAGCTCATCTTAAGGCTGTGCCTGGCTGTTTACTTTGGGTTGATCAAAAGTATTGAGACATTTTTAAAATACTATATAAAGATAAAGATGATAAATTTGGAAGAATGCTTTTGGTAATAAGAAATGCAATATTTAAATGGTTGTGTTGTCCAAAAAAATGAACGGGTAGAAGAAGGAAAAATAAAAGAAAAGCATGTTTGCAGACAAATGCAATCGTTTGAATGCATAGAGACAAGCTGGTCAAAGAGCTGGGTCTGTTACTGGAGTAATGAAAATTTTCATTATATGTGATCTAAGAATAATTTTTGACAATGTGTGTTTCATATATTTAAGTGGAATGTTTCTTTGGAAGTAAAACTATTTTAAACTTTATGTGGGGAGATGTAAATCACTGTCAGTAATTTACTGATGTTACTGATGAGGTTAATGTTTTAAAGTACTAATGAAGTTTAACACGGGGCAGGTCCAGGATTTGTATGGGAAAACAACTTTTACTAATGCTGTTTTTACAACCAACATATTCAAAAGCCAGTAACCAGAGAACTGTGAGACCATTTCAGAATAAAAAAGCTGGGTAAAAATGCAAAATATGAAAAATTGCATATTGTTCCATCTGTTCCATTAGACAACTTATGTTTTTGCTAAATACACTTGACTGCAAAATAATTCATTCCCTTGTGTAAGAGAAAAGGGAAAAATCTTAATAGTAATTCAAATAACTGGAGACTGAAAAAAGAAATAACCATAAATCTGCTTAATCATAATTAAGTGAAATAAGACATAGATTTTTATTTAATTGAGTATAAAAAATAAAACATAAACAAACAATACAGATCAGGACCAATGAGAGCACTTTGCTGATGAGCAGTGGGCCAGAATACCGGCTAACAGGTGAAGAAAATTTAAAGTTACATTAAACACCTGATTGGATTGAATGCCTCAAAGGACTGTTCAAATAAATATTAGCTTATGAGTAACATAACATATATTCTGTCTCATATTTTTTGCTTGTTTTAAAAATATTTTCATACAAAAATAATGTTCATAAAAATGTCTCTCTTTTTGTTAGTTTTAGCTCATTTCAGTGAGCTTTAATGGAAGGGTATGAATAATTCTGCAGCCAAGTGCAGTTGCCACGGTTGCCGCTTTCCCTCTGGATAGGTACCTTAAACATTAGCTAATGCTAAATAACGGTAAGCCAGTGTAACCAGGCACAGGCGCCTTGCAGCGGGTTTGTCGATTTTGTCTGCTGATGTGTTTTCAATGCTGCTGCTTGTAAATACGGTTAGCTTTAGCTCCTAGTAGTGTACAGAAAGCAATTTCAGAAAATTTCATTTTCATTTTGCTCTCAGAGTGTCTTGATGAGATCTTATTACTTTTATTTGCTCCAGAATCCATGACAAAACTGCTTTGTTTTTTGTTTGTTTATTTTTTTAAACTTTTATCTAATGTTAGGCCAGGGGTGGCCTACCCTGTTCCTCGAGAGCCGCATTCCTTCAGGTTTTCCACCCATCCAAGCTCCAACATACCTGATCAAATGAATGGGCAACAGTGATTTGTTGCGGCATCTATTTGATTACAATCAGGTGTGTTGAAGGAGTGACGGATGGAAAACCTGCAGGAATGCGGTTCTCAGACCAGGGTTGGCCACCCCTGTCTTAGACCAACAAGTCAGGTCGGGGGAAATTTCACACACATTGCATCCGGAGTGGACAGGCCCCGCATACCACACAGCGCAAAACAAAGATAAAATGGGAGCTATGCAAGTTGAGTTGTTTTTCCGCTTTGCTAACCCTCCTCCGAGCCATTTGGATTCGTTTTTAACAAAGCCATCCATCTCTGTCCACCTACAGTATAAGGTGTATCTGGCAACCAGTACAACTGAAGTTTGGAGCGAGAGCAAACAAGTGTGAGTGCGACAGCTTCTCGTGGGTAGGAATTATACTTGTAGCTATCCCCTTTAAACATTAGTGAACAAGACTAACACTAATTATTGAGAATATGAATCATAAATCATTGTTTTCACATCAAAATAAACTTCTCAAAGCCACAAACGGAATATTTCAACACTTTATGGTAATAGAAAATTGCCACTCTGTCCTGAGTGGCAACAGTGTTTTTCAGAAAAGGCTTATATTTCATAGGTTTTTGGCCATACAGGTTATCATTATTTTTAATTGGAGTGTCTAAAGTTTAATGTGGCTGATTTCCACCATCGTCATATTTATATACCACATTAAAAGCATAGGAAACAACTGTAAATGTTTGTGTTTTTACAGGAAGCATGAACAAGGCTTTATTAAGAGGAAAAAGCTCTCAAAACTAATTGGGTATTGGGAGAATCATGGACTATAAGAAAGACAAAAAAGCCACAGAGCAAAGGCAGATGGAGAATGTTAGTTCTGCTTTCTGGCAGCCTTATAAAGCCACTGCTTTGTAGTCATTACTAAGGAAAAGCTAAAAATGAAAGCAGATTTTAAAACTAAGTGAAAAGAAAAAACTGAAACTATATTTTTCTATCAAAAGTTTGTTACATGGGGGATGATCAAAATCTCACTTAATTTTTTATCTAAAACATGTGTGTGAATGTCAGACATGGTTCATTCATGGTTTTTAGTCAATCGTACTCATTATCATTTATTTTTTTATTCTGCTTAATGAAATATAGAAAAGTGAGGTGTGAAAATTGCATTTCAGTTTCATCAAACTGATTAAAATCAATACATTTCTTGATAATAACTTGTAGGTGCATAATCAGACAGATTATGTGTAACAGTTGTGTCCTACAACAAACTCATCACAATACGTTAATACTATTTATCTATCTTGACACTAGAATAATATAACGTGTATAAACTGGAGATACAGAGGTGCTTCAGTGTAAGATATAATGAGGACAGCCATATAAATCAAACACTGTGTCTTCAGGCCATCCTTAGAGTGAGTGAGGCCATCTAGAAACTTGTCCTGCCAAACTTAGGAGTGGGATGCAGAGGAGATCAAAAGCTTCTTTCTTGTTCATAATGTACTGCTGAAGCGGTAAATTAGCCAGTGTCTGAGCCCAAGGCATGCGTGAAACCAGCAGCACACGCCGTGCTGGACGCAGTAGGAGGGGCATCTGACTGTGTGTGTTGGGAAGTTCAGGACAAAGGTTGGCAGAGGCTGGGTCCTGATGAATCACATGATTCCTAACAGACTGCTTCCTTTATGCCTCTTTTCTGTGGCTTTGATCTAATCTGAGTAAAGCAGTAATAGATAAGTGTGAGCATGCTGGCTGCTCACCCACGTGCTGTCTTTGGTATTAAAGCCAGTAGTGTGTGTTGACCTACCTGCTGCCTTTTGACAACGCTTTTAGATCTGGGATGGAAATTCTTGTGCTCTGGCTTGGGATCTGACCTTCGAGTGGAGGCCTGGTCAGAGCAAGGGCTTGATGTCTGAGCTGCAGCATCAGCCTGTTAAATGGACAAAAACAGAGTGCATGTGTCTGTGTTAGTGAGACAGAAAATTAAGACAGATCAGAGTCAGACATGCGGACAGTCATGTGAATAAGAAAGTGCAGTGTCTTTCAATTCCAAGGTTTTATGCATCAGGACATAAAATAAAGTCATCTGGTCTGTACCTCAGATGAACAACAGCACATGGCATGTTACACAGTGGCATTGTCCATTTAACACAAACTAAGCCGAAGCAAAGAGGCATTGTGTGAAAAACTAAGTACACTGCTAATGCGTCAATACGAGTTAACTAATCAAAGTGCACTTGACTAACTCAAGAGCTTCTTTTCAGACTCTCCAGGCTTCAATATTGTCTTAATACTTAAGTTTTTGACTGCACAACTAGAAAAGGTCTTAACAGCTTGGCTTGTTCAGAAAGGTTGTCAAGAAAAAACACCTTCTTTCTTAAAAGGACATGATAGCACAGCTTTGGTTTTCAAGTTGCATTCTCCTAGGCCAGTGCCTCACAAACTGGGATCCAAGACCACAAAGAGCACAGAGAGTCTCTGAAGCTTTGGACATTCAGAGCCATTGTGAGTAATGTCCGCATATTGTCCCTATTTTAAGAAAAAAGTAAGCCTTCATGTTGTTAATTTAACTTTGGCTTCACTGAGGGACAGGACTAAGCCAGAATCCATTATTTATGGTGAGAATCTCATTTTTGAAAGCATAGAATTAGACATGGTTTCTGCTCAGGGTGGGCAGCTATAAACTCTTTTGTATGCCAAAGTATTCAAGAATCAAATGTGAGCACACCTGTTTGACAACTAAGCTTAGCTGAAACTAACATGTAGCAGGTCAGTGAAGCCAAGCTCAGCAGCTAATCTTCAACAGAATGTCTGCCAGAAAAAAAGAATTAAAGTGTTGCAATGGTGGAATCTGCCTGAAATATTGAGGGAATCTTATCAGATCTGCACATGAACAAATGCTTCAAAACTCAATGAAGGGGTTGCATCAGATTTATTCGAAAGCTGTTGGCTGGGCATTACTTTGACAAAGATTTATTGCATAGTATGTGCAAATCAACAATAGGAAACTTCCCCCAGACACCGCATGAAACTTTCTGATGCAGACATTTCCTCGAACCGCTTTACTTTTTGATTTTTAGTGTAACTTGTTTTCAAACTTGATTCTCTGTGCTTCCTGATTCTCCAATCTGAGAGCATTTTTGTCCCTCAGTCAGGGAAGATTCTAGACAGAAGAGCCAAGTTGACCACTGCTCAGCAAAAGACCAAGAGAAAGACAAATTTTCCCCACATGAAGCCATTCTGGAAAATTCAAAAACACATCAATAACTTTGTAGCAGTTCCAGCGACTGTTATCATGTAAATTATTGAAAAGCATCATGGTTGCAGCACAGTTTCAGGAATCCAATCTGTGCAACAGAGCCAGTGTTGGAACACAAACCTTGCAACATGGATACCCATGGCCCAGAAAATTCAATTGCAAAGTACATCATGACACTTAAGTGACAACAGTGGAAATGAAAAAAAAACACACCGGTTGCTTGAACCAGAAAGATTTTTTTAAGTCTCAGTAGTTTAAGACAAAAAAAATCCCTCTTCTGGTGTCTTACTCTAAACACACAATTTTTTGTTTTCTTTTTTTTTTTAAATCATTTTTTATCATTACTCATTATTAGCTAGATGCTTACTTAATGGTTTTACACATTCTACTCCATTACCTGGCTGCATATCCACCTTTTTGTCTTTAATAATCAATAAAAAATGACTGAAATTTGAAAAGAAAAGCCTTTTTCTCTCACTATAAATAACACCTCTGACTAAAAAAACAGATTGAAGCACTTTGAAAAATAAAGACCTTCACAAATGTGTTATACAAGGAGCCCAGGTCGGGAACAAGACCAGGCAGAATGTCATCACCTTTTTTCCAACAAGTCCTGATCGCATTATCAGAAACCTGGCATCTGGGCGTGACCTTGTTAACTGCCAGGGTAATCAACTTTAACCAAAGGGGAGGAGA
Organism: Craterocephalus amniculus; assembly: GCA_036024015.1. Lineage (NCBI taxonomy): Eukaryota > Metazoa > Chordata > Actinopteri > Atheriniformes > Atherinidae > Craterocephalus > Craterocephalus amniculus. The sequence goes on from JAVQJG010203088.1 coordinate 24,657, forward strand.
GGGGATGATAAATTATTAGTGAGGAAGATTTTGTTCATGTTTTATTAAATTGGCCTGTCAAAGGGGGCTGGTCATATTATCTGGGGCCTCGTTTATTGGAGGCCGGCCATATTGGCGCATCTGTTACAATTATTTATAATTTCCAGGCAGGCAGGAGGACGGAGTGGGTTTTTCAGCATCAGCCACATAAAGCAATTTAGAAATTAACTGGTGTGGGAGCGTCTGACTTTTTCTCATGCAATCTCTCTCATTCCCATCCTGATTTTCACTCAGCAGAAAATGGAGAAAAAGGGAAACTGAAGGAAGGAGAAAATACATGAAAGGGAAAAAAATAAATATAAAACAAGCAGCTTACTGAAACTAACAGACAGCAGAGAACATGAGGCTGAATGAACAGAACACGCAGGTATGAAAGAAGTAAGAGATTAGGAAGAGGCTGAGGGAGAGAGGGGGTAGGAGGGAGGGAGAGAGAGAGGGGAAAAAAACTGGTTTTGGTAATTACTGAACACGATTAGGTTCTTGGGGGAACTTGTCTGGCACCCGCGGCCCTTGCTGGTAAGGATGCGGCGAGCTAGACCATATGGAGCGGGGCTTGTGATTGTGCTCCCTGAAGCTCGTGACCCGTCTGCTGCCGAGCCCTTGAGCTGAATCTGAAATGAGACTTGCCAGGCCTAATGTTCTACACATGCACCATTTATGCCACAAAACAAATCTGATCACTGTTAATTATGGAGGAGCTGTAATCAGGAAGGGCCCCTGCCACACACATGTAAAAAAAAAACACCCATGACTGCATGCGTACACAAATGAATGCTCCCACAATCACTTTCACATAAATATGCGGAGTGTGAACATGTGTGAAAGAGATTGAGGAGAACTGATAGGTAAAGGCGATAAGGTGCATACTCTCAACTAAGCCAGGTGCACTTAATATTCATGATGGTGGTTTTTCAAAGACTCGACATGTGCATATATGTATGAGCGTTTGCGTTAACTGGTAGCGCAGCAGAAAGGGACAGCGTACAGTGCGTAGGATGTGGATGCATGTGTGTGTTTTCTTTGTGTGTACACAGTCTGAGTCCTCCCACACAGTTTGGTTGACCCGGGTGTATAAGCTCGAACGAGAGCGCGTACGTCTCTGCAGCAGCACATGACTGTGCTTCATTAATGAGGCGGGCTGTGCTACACAGAGGCTCTCATCTAATGAGAGCAGTTGAGCTTGTAAAACACACCGCTGGCATCTATGTCATTAGTATGTTTCTGGCCCTGGACACGTTCCAGCCTCAGACACACACATTGTACCAAAACGCAGGCTGACAAAAATGTTTGAAGAAACAACAGCAGCGTGCAGAGGATGCAATGTTGACAAAAACAATTATATGCAGCTAAATATTTGCCAAACTGTGATTCTTTGCAGATTATCTAAAGTCATAGCATAAACTGAATTAAAAAAAGTGAACTTTAACTTTCCATAACTTTTTTTTTTAACTGGCAAAACAGAGAGGCCAAAAAGTATCTTGATGTCGAATCAAGGAGAAAAACACACAAAAGCTCAGGGATATATGTCTTCTTAGTGCTGTAATTTATAAGTTCAGAGACATTAGAAACATGAAAAGAACTGATTAGGTAAAAACAGAATATAAAATCAAAAACCAGTGACCGGCAAGATTGTATTTACGTTGCTTTTAGCTGAATAAAAATGATTTCATTTTGTGTTTGAGCTGTGCGGTTCCATCATTCTGAAGTTTGCTATTAAAGATGATCAAAAGAAACACCAAAGCTAAAGGTGACCAGGTAAAATGATGGGTTCAGCTATGCAAGAATGTATCTGCACATGGCCCTTTAATTATACAACCAGAAGCATTTCAATAACATGCTGAAAAGCGTGTTGGTATTCTTATAGATCTTTAAAAAAACAATAAGAAAAAAAGATTAACTTGGCACATTTCAGGGGATGTCTCTTAGGAGCCCAAAGAAAATAGAAAATCCAACAAAGAAAAGGGACAAAGGTGGTTATGCAGATTAGAAGCTGTCAACCTGTGGGCAAATTTTATTCTAAAACTGCAGCTGAAACAGTCAATTTCAGCCCCCCCTTAACTCATAGTGTTCCAGAAACATCCAGTCACAGGTGCGCTTTCCATTCAGATCCAACCTTTCCAGGGTGAATGTGAATGCTTAATGTTCCTTGTCCAAAGCTGATGAGCGTATTTAAGGGCTTGGAACGACTGCCCGCACAATAAACAACTTAGCACTGTTTCAGCTCGGTTTTGCTTCCAGAAAGCCCGCGCTCTTTAATGGATTCTAATGTTGGTCTTTAATCACTGTTCAGCTCTGATAGGAGCCAAGAAAGTAAAGTGTAAATACTTTGATAGAATTTGGACAATAGCTGTGAATTATTAAACACTCTAGCTAGTAGCTAGCTTTCCCTGTCCCTAGGCACTGCCTATACTGTAATGACAACAAACCAAGTTGGTAGCCAAAACTTGTCTAATCTGGCTGTTTGCTCAAACATTATATAAGTAAAATGACTTATCACTGAAGGTCATGTACGAGGAAACAAAAAGTTTCAATGCTTTGTTCCATGTCTTTTTTTCCCCCGATGTTACCAAAGCTTTACGTTCACCAAACTGAGACTGTTCTTTTAAAAAGAAAAACATTGCCCCAAAAAAGGATATTAACAAAAATACACAAGGTGACATTTTGAGCTAGAAGACAGCCTGGTTAAGTGTTTGTAACGTGTTAACTTGGCATAAGCCAGGAGAGAACACACCGGTAATCTAGTGCATAACATCGAAGTATTACACACAATGGATGTTATTCCTTTCTCTTACCTTCCTCCCCTCTCCCCACCCCCACTAAATATATACTGAGGGAGGGGTGTTCAAAGCCATCGCTCTGGCCCATATTCAAATGAGCACTGCGTCTCCCTTCTGCACTCCCGTTGTGATCAGCACTTTGATCATCTCCAACGGTAACTTCCACCAAAACATTTAAAATTAAAATCGAATCTGCCCTAACAACCTGAGCACTGGAATTTTACCAGGTGTTCGGTAGGAAGTTGTTACAGAATTTGCGATTGTATGCTCAGATACACACACCTTTAGTCAAGCACGTACCCATGCAGACACACATACCCACAACCTGTCAGTGAAATTATAGAGAGCGAAACAGAAAGCCCTCCTGACTGAGTGCTACACCTTGGGATATCTGATCTGTTTACTTTGATGTCAGCAAGTAAGTGAGTTTTAAAAAAAATCAGCCAGACAGAAGCTACATGTGTTCCATAAACAAAAGTTATTGTTTATTTTTAGCTGTGGTTTTATAAACCATATTACTGTAATTAGTGTTCAGTCGCAGACGTGAATAGGTTTCTCTACTCCAAGCTGCACTGCAGATAGAGAAGGGGCTGAGGTCAAATATTAACACCTGCCAAAGATAAAGAGATTTTGTGTTTGGTGGATGAACAGATTAAAGTGTCAAACAAAACACCCAGTTAATCTGTAGAAATTGTAGCACAATTTCACAATAGCAAATTGTAGTTGAGTGTATGGTGTTTTTGACTAATGCGATTCTCACTGTTCACCTTACATGACAAATGCCGCTAACTGTTATTTGATGCTTTTACTCCATAATTTCAGCTGTTGTTCTTTGGTTAGGAATGGAAAATGTATTTCTGATATTGTCAATTCATAATTTAGCCAAGTTGTTCCTCTTCAAAGATACAAGGAGTGCCATGCATCTTCTGTGTCTTAAAACATATATACACCCTCACATATACAAGCATGCAAACACTACACAAACACAGCACCAACAGCATCTCCTCTAAATGTAGTATTAATTACTGGAGGAACACTGCAGTACTGTATTTAATTACTGACTAAATGAACCATTTATACTTTACTGCTGGTTTAATTAACCTGGTTAAGTGAGACAGGGTAATTGTAACTCACTTAACATTTGAGTTGATATCTTTTGACTTCCACAATCTGTGGGGGGGTGTTAGCAATTTCAGAACATATCAACCAGTCAAATTAAATAATTACAATCTGTAGGGGCACAGACATTACTCAGCAACTGCAAAAATATTATCATAAGCTGAGATAAGACTGACTCTATTCATACGGTCATGTAATCAGAATGAGGCGTTGCCACTCCAGTGCATATAATATAGACACCTGTTACATTTGTGACCATGAGAAACATATAATTTGTGCTTTGTACCATGTACCCTCCAACTTTTTGAAACCATATGGCTGCTATGCAACAAAGGCAAACAGACACTGAAGTGGTGGCACAACAGGTCATGTCGGGTTATGTACAGTGTCGTCTACTTGGTATGTGGACAGTCTGTGGGGAAGTATTTCTCCTCACTAAAATATGCAGAAGCAGACAATTTCAGCAAACCACAGGCATGCAATTGTTAGTTATAGAACTTTTGATGACAAATCCCATATATGCATAGTAGAGCATCTAATTGTACTTAAAGGGGCTAAAAGCGAAATTCGTTGTTTTCACACTGAAGGAATTAAAAAATCTTTTTGTGAAGAACAGGGTGTGTATTTTCATCTGGAGTATAGCGCGACGTCACACAGCGCCTCTGTGTGTTGATCTCCAGCTGTGTTTACTAGCCGGCCCGGCCGCACGTGCATGTACGTCCATGTGCAAACACGCGCACACGCGTCCCCGTCTTTATAAAGAGCCGCCACAGGGCGGAGTTACGGCACAGCGCTCGGACTCAAGATGGTAGAGACTCACGGCGGTATTTTTCAAGGAAAGGGTCAAAACGTAGATTAAAATTAGCCTGGCATTCTCAAGGTGGAGAGAGCAGCGAGACCGAAAAGGACTCCAGTTTGCTCTTCTTCTGGTACGTGACTCACGTCTCTGTTTTCCTCTTCCACAGACGGTAGCCACTCGCTGCTACCTGCCGCTGCAGACAGGCTGCTGCTGCTCTAAGAAGCTGCATCAAAATAAAAATGGCTTGCTTTAAAATGTTTATGTTTTGGATCATAA
>JAVQJG010203108.1:0-12107 GCA_036024015.1 Craterocephalus amniculus
AGGCCACAGTTTCAAGCCCCTCCTCAGCCGGAACCTGGCTCCGACCGACTTGGGACTCGAACCGGCGGCCTTCTCACTGTGAGGCCGCAGTGCTAACCACTACACCACCGTGCAGCCCTCTTTAAACTACATTTATTTATTAATTCTGCAGATTCAAAATCAATCAGTCACAGAAAAGAGAACTGCATGTACAAAGATTGTCAATTTTTCAATGCCAAAATGATTTTATCCAAGAAAAGCAAAGGATGCCATATGTTTGCAGGAATTGTCTGCAGGAGATTAGTTTTTAAGAACCTCTGTGTCAGGAGATTCCACTTTTAAACCACTTACTTGCACAACCTGCTACCAGCCAGACTGTGTAGATGTTTGCATAAGACTTATTTCACAGCAATAAACAAGAGTGAATAGCAGAATAAGCTGTTTGGCATGGGTACAGTTTTCATTGATGCAACCCACTGCAGCTTGTCCCACAATTGCAGTTTCCACTTTTTAAAAGGGGAAACAAACAGGTTTTACAATAATATTAAACGTATTTAAGATGCATTGTTAAAACACAGAAATAACCCCCTGGAAAAAAAAAAAAGTTTATCTGTAATTTATGTAGGTTCCGAATTTATTTTGAAGAATAGGTACCGGAAGTTCTGTAATTTCTGACACAGACCTCCGGAAGAGGAGGAACCTAAATACCATGAGTAGCACATGTCAGATGGTGACGGGTCATGAGGGATACTGTCTTTACACAGGCAGGAAGCCGGAGCATGGAGCAGCAATGAAAGGCTGACTTTTATTTTCTTTTTACACATACCTGCTGACAACAGCGCAACATGTCCGGGGCGCTAGCAAGGCTGCTTTTCTATCCCACTCTAGCTTACAATGTTGTCATGGAGAAGGTGTCCTCGCGACGGTGGTTCGACCGGGTGGACGAGACGGTCATCCTCGGAGCGCTGCCGTTCAGGTCCATGACCAAGCAGGTCAGGAGCCAAGCACCACCTGGTGTGGTTGACTTACTATTAATATACTAGAATAATAAGTTTTATTCTAATAAATCTGAAAGCAAAGACACGAAACTGAATTTTTGTTATTGAAATAGAATGTAACTGAGACTAGATGATAATTGAGACTATACAGTTTTTGTTGGTAAATTTTGGTTATAAAATTGGATCAGAAAAATTAAAGAAGGAAAGGCATTCAAACTACTCAGATGCTGTGTAAAATTGAAACAAAGAGTTAAATCAAATGAACCAGAAAAGAATCAGATTTTGGGGCATGTGCAGAATCAGGATTTACTATTGTGTTGCATCAACTGTGTTTGGAAAGCTGCAATTTGAGGGGAATGTTTTCTATTCTTGCTTGCTAAACAGTTTGGGGCCTCATTTTTTTATACTTCAGTAAAAACGTGTTTGAGTGGATGACAGTTCTTTACTGCAGGCAGATTAATTTAGCCCCTGTATTTATTTATTGAGCACCATTTTGCTATGTTTTATATAGAATTTTATTGAAATAATGTTATCATTGAAAAGGCAGCACAGATTGCCTATAAAACCTCTGTTGTTCAGCATGAACTACTGCTTCACAGCTACATAATTTCCTCTTTTGCTTGGAGATTACCCAAAAAAACAGCTTCCGAATTTTGGCTCTCTTAATCTCTTAGGGCTGGGATGATATGCTGTCCAATCAGAGTCCTTTAGGATTCTTTGGGGGCTGATTTGATTTAAATTGGGTTTCTTGTGATATTGCATATTTTGTGGAGGAAAAACTAAATTCTTTACAAGAAATATTTTTTCTTGTTTTATTTTTTCTCTTCATTTCAAGTATGAAAAAACAACACAGTAGCCAGACCAACATTCTGCTACAATAATGCCTGACAAGACAACCAAAAAAAAATAAAAAAAAATCAGATATTCGATTTTTCGGTTATATTTTCCAACCCTGGTAGTTGTGTTATGATACTGTAACTTTCTGCAGACCTGTTCCCGGTTCTCTGATGGTCGTCATCTTTTTTGTGTTGCAGTTGGTTGAAGCAGAAAACGTCCGAGGAGTAATCACCATGAATGAGAAGTATGAGACCAAATATTTCTGCAACTCGGCTGAGGTGAGTTTATTTCAGCTGTGTTGCTCCTGACTCAAAAATTTGAATGAACATCCCCACGTCAGTGTCTTACTGTCTTGTTGAATATCATTTGTTTTGCAAAACCCATTTCATGATAAATGAGACCATTACTTAGTAACCGTTAAACAGTTTTGAACAGAAGAGGTAATTATTTTATTTCAATAAGAAGCACAGCGCTGTTGACATGAAGTTTGATGTGTGCAATGGTGGCTGCAGGAGTGGCAGGCTGCTGGGGTGGAGCAGCTCAGGCTGAGCACCGTGGACCTCACCGGCGTCCCCAGCCTGAAGAATCTCCACAGAGGAGTTGAGTTTGCTCTGCAGCACAGAGAGCAGGGAAGCAGCGTGTACGTGCACTGCAAAGCCGGACGCTCCCGTAGCGCCACGCTGGCCGCTGCGTACCTCATACGGGTCGGTATTTTTAACTAAGCCCTGTACATCGACTAGAAAAGGACGTATATTTTTTTTAATAATGAAAAATTTATCCCACTTTTGGGGTTTTGTTTTGAAGTTCTGTTGAAGACAAAAGGAGGAGGTGGAAGCATTTTGGCGCTTACGTTGCATTTAATGACCACAGAAACGGCCTTGCAGGATAGCAGACAAGTGCTGTATAAAAAGCCATCACCTACAGGGTAACAAGTCAAGATTCGAACTCTCTTTCTAAAAGATAATCAAATCACAGCGTGAAACCATTTTTATTGCCATTAGCAACCTTCCACAGAGCAGCTGCACCCCAGGCTTTTATCCAAGTACTCTATCAAAGTTCAGTACCCTGTTTTTACTGGATACTTGTTCCACTTGACTGAATTTAAACCTGAATGTTACATGATGTAGTTTGTTCTGTTCAGTCAAAGAGCAAAAATAGCTTAAATAATGGAAGTTAATACTTTTTAAATATCTTTTTCAGATACCAACACAAAAACCAGATTAAGTACTAATTTTATCATTTACTCCTGCATATATAAAACTTTTCTTTTTTTAAATTTTAATTTCATTATTCTGCATGTGTCCCCTTACAGAAGAATAATTCATTCATTTGGAAAAAAATGTTCCTCAATTTATTAGATCATTTTCTCAATTCAGTTTTTCTCAACTGACAAAATAATTTTACAAAAAAAGTTCATACTTCCTGAATTTATTAATTAAAGGTTAAAAGGTTGCTTCTCGCCTGCTAATTACTGGGATACACTCTAGCTACCCTGCAACCATGAATTGGATTTAGCTGTACAGAAAATCATTGAATGAATGATAAAGGTTGCTCCTTTCTGCTTATTCTGTTGGTTTTGATGGATTTTTTGTGTTGTCTTCGGGGGGGGATTTTTGCTGTAGTTGCACTGCTGGACTCCAGAGGAGGCCTGCCAGAAACTGGCATCTGTTCGACCGCACATCCTGGTGCGCGCTGCTCAGGTGGAGATGCTCAGGAAATACTACCAGCAGGTTTGTGGACAGTCCAGCTGAGAGGGCTGGACAACAGATTGGATCTCACCGTGTTCCCACAGAAGCTGAAAACTGGACTCGGAGCTATAATTACAACCATATTGACAATTAAATGGCTGCTCTCAGCCATTTCTCCATGATAGAATGAACAAAATATTTGCTGTGATGCTTTAAATGCAGTTTTTTACTTGAAAAGAGAGGGTTTTATTAATGTCAAATCAATAAGCAAATTCATGTTTGGAATCATATAACTCATTGTTTTCAAGTTTGTGATTCTTTTGTTTGGGTAAAAAGTCATTGGTTTTAGTTCCAAATCCATCATCTGGTTATATCCAAGAACAATTACTTGGCCATAAAACCCTCCAACCAGTTATTTTACATTTGGCTGCAGCTGGAAACGAGGACGACGCTTTAACGATTCATTCACCTGTGAAACAGCTACTGTGTCTGCTGGAGCCATTTTACTGAAGTTTATTTTATTTTCATGTTGTGCCTCATAACTTTATAATTACTGACTAAGACTTTGAATAAATATTTGTAACACAAAAACAGACTCATGGTGCCTTTTCTCTGTCATTTATGTATTTTCATTGTTAATTTATCTTTTTTCTTGTATTTATAGTTGTCCGCTTGTTTTTTTTTAAAGTATATTTTTCAATATACATTTACTACAGTAGTGGTTTTAAATGTGCTTCATGACAAAAGTTTACTTGACATATTGATATAGAGCCACTAGGCCCTTCTTTTTATATATTTTTTTCTAATCATATTTTATACACTACATGTTTTTCCATTCTGTTTAGACATATAGCTGAAACATAGGACTCTGAACAAATAAGAATCAAGATCATTTTGGAGTAAGATCAGGCAATTTTTTATGTGAGGTCAGCAGCCTAAACGGGGAAGGGCAGACTTCCCTTCCCCTGTCCCTTCTTCCATCTCCTCAAGTTGGAATCCCAAGGTCTCCCCATTTTTATTTTCGTTATTTATTACAAATACAAGATTTCCTATCTATATAATTAAAACGGAAATAAATCTGCTGCGGAGAGTTGTCAACAAATATTGTGCACCATGCTTTTCTCAGGCGCATTTCCCTTCATCATCCGGCCCGCTAGAGGGCGACAATTGTCTGAGTGCATGAGGAAACCCACTTCATAGCGCAAACATGGCGGCGTCGTTGGTAAGACTTGTCCGCGGTGGGCTTGGAAGGAGCATAAACAGTAAGATGACCAGAAATTCGTCTTTGCTTTTATAGGCTGTTATCTTACAATCCCTATTTAAGGCTGCACCTGTCTTTATTCCGTTTAAAACAGCATTATCTAGTTTTCCAACGTCAAATGTGTCAGCTTTGACCTTCGCGCTAGCTTATCCTGGTTACGTGACGGAGCTGAATGGTAGCGAGGATGCGCATTGTTTTTTTGTTTTTTTTTATGAGGTCGTGTTGGGAGGTGACATGATTGGATTTGGTTGCAAATAGACAAGACTTTGCTTTATATTTTAAGTGCGTTGCTCATATTTCAGTAGCCTCTCTGTAGCTGTGTGTTAGCACATCAGGGATGTTTACACTTTGTTTGACTCTTCTCTGCATCTTCGCATCTAGTTGCCAGGAGTTCGTGTCTCCTTCAGCAGCAGATCAGACTCCAGAGCTCCAGCACCGAAAACCGCCGTGAGTATTACTAATCTAACTCTGCAGAGGACAGGCGCTGCAGCTGAACTATATGTGCAGCAAGATGAAAGTGTGCTAATGCATTAAGCAAGCTCACATAAATGGATCTTAGACTATTATCTGTCTATGATTCTTTTTTTTTAAAGTTTGGGTTGGATTTAATGGGATTGGTTGTCTTTAAAGTGGATAAATCGAGATTCCTGTTCCTGCTCTGAGATGTGATCAGCTTGCCATCAGGTTTCCCAAACATGATGCAGTCTTTTAGATCCAAACGTAGAAAAAACAAGTAATCCAAGGCTCAAAAATACCTGAATTTTAATACATGCATTTGTTCTTCTACAACATAATTAGGGCAAGTACATCTCAAATGCTTGAGAATATTTAGAAATCTGGGTAGGTTACGGACAATTTTATAATGCAAATCTTCCTATTTCGATTTTTTTTCTCCCCTCTGTCAATCTAAAACAGTTGAATAAAAACAAATGATAAACTACGTTGCTGATCTTTTATAAATGTCAAGAATTACACTGAAAGACAAATTTGTTTAGTTTTTTTTCTTATGAAAGTGAAATAAATAAATAAAAATAGTAATATGACACTCAGCAGCACCCAACAAGAAAACAAACACCACGACTTCAGAGTCTGTGTGCTCCTCCAAGATGTTTGTGGAAAGCAGAGCAGCCTCAGTCGGAAAGAGAGGAATTTGCTGGCACAAAAAAAACAGACTGAATTTATTATGCTGAATCTGAGAGGTATTAGTTTATTTAGTTTTTGTCTAGCCCAAGAGCTCACCACAGGGGTTTATACCTTGTTACTTCTTGCACTACAGCTGATTGGAGGAATATCTTTTGTGTGTTTGCAAAGTAGAATAAGGTTTCAACATGTTGTCACAATCTAAGTTTCAGCATTTCATCATTTAATTAAAGAGGTCTTTAAAAGATGAGGATTTCATTTTGATTTTTCTCTGAGAAGGGTAAAACAGTTTCTGGAAAAAAAGTTCTTAAAAATGAGCCTACGCTGGTCGACACCCTCTGTGGTGTAAGGCACCGTTCAGCATCCGCACACTTTGAGGCGTTAGTTTGTTTGTGAAATGAGACGAAGTGTGAGAGCTACATAGGGAAACAAAAGAAAATTAAACTGAGCTAGAAATTTCTGTAAAATTCTTGCTTTTTGCAATAAATAGCAGGTAAACACTTCATTAGCAAAGTACAAATCCACAAAAATTAAATATTACAATTTTAATGTCACAGTTTAACTAACTAAAAGGTTTTTATATTTCTATATTTGGTAACTGTCACACCTCTTTGGTTAAACAAAACCCTTACAGTTAAACTTTACTTTGCTGCTCATTCCCTGCCATCTTGTTCAAAATGAGTTATGCGAGTAAACCCATTTTTGTAGTGAAGGATACACGGACAGCAGAGTGCGGTTTGTTTACAGGAAGGCCATAATCGTCCGCTTGTTAGAAATATGGATGTTTAACACAACATGTAAATAAAACAAAGTGTCAGTCAAGCTGAAATAACCCTTTGTGTCCTCTTTCTCTTTGTGCAGCCACCGTCAGGCCCAAAGATGCCGTCACTCACAACCAGCTCGCTGCATTTGGAGAATATGTGGCTGAGATGATGCCCAAATACATCCAGCAGGTCCAGGTCAGTTTGCAGACTCGTAGCCTTTTTTTTCCTTTAGTTGGTACACAGAGAGTTTAAAACGATCGGGTAACTGCTTTGGATGCAACCAGGATTTACAACTAAGATGTTTTTATTTCGGAAAAACAACTGCAGATGTTTAATTTAAGACGCTGAAATGTATAAACGGCTTAACAATGTGGGTGTGTGCAGGTGACGTGTTACAATGAGCTGGAGGTGATGATCCATCCCGACGGAGTGATCCCTGTGCTGACTTTCCTGAGGGACCACACCAACGCTCAGTTCAGGAACATGATCGACCTGACGACCGTGGACATCCCCACACGGCAGAACCGCTTCGAGGTAGCTGCACCATCTCTCTCCTCATCCCACTTCACACCGCATCATGATCAACCGGTCACAGTAAATGTGCAGAGAAAAGGATGTAGCGGTGTAGCTTTGGAGATGAATTTGTAATTTTTGTGACTTGCCAGGCAAATTACGGCTCAAAGCTGTTCACAGCAGCTGTCGCTGCATATGAAGTAACCCTGGAAGTGCGTAGCCATCATCGCGTCAGGCTATATTTAATTCCCAGCCTTTCCTAATGATGCATGAAATATGAAATGCTGCCCAGTATGGAACCTCACACTCTTCCAACAGAGTCAGAAAGCCGTGTGTTAGCTTAAGTCTACTTTTATCTACTTGCTTTCTGACAGAGTAGTCAGTGACTCTCAGTATTTAATTACAGTAGTTTCTGTTTCAGAAGTACGACAAGAAAAGATGAATTCGTAAAAGTAATTTTTAAAACCTAAAACACCAGGTATCTCTGTCAGACAGAGCCACGTTTTTAGCAAATGTCACGCACCCAACTTAGCCCTTTTTCCACCAGCGGGACTGGATCATGATGGCATGGTACGGTACGGGTTGGTACGCATTATTTTATGTTTCTATTTTAGGTTAAAACTGGGAAAGGTACCAGAATATCCAAGCTGTCCTACATTTTGGGTCCCATCTCATGATCTAAGTTTGACACGGCTGCATTGACTGGCTGAAAGAATCATCACTTCCTGTGTAACTTGGCGCTAAGAACAAAGCAGGAACAGATCCATGTTTAAACATACAATGGATTTACGTTGTTTTAAGCCACATGCCAGGAAAAAGAACACAAACTGCTGCGGGATGTCCACCGTTCTCCTTTGTTTCTTCATTATAATTGAAGGAAGGCGCTGTACCTCTGTGACATCCTGCTGTTACTGTAGATATCCAGGCCGGTACACCGCCTTCTGGCTAAAGGTGCTGTTGGCTGTGGAAATGCAACAGATATCATGATTCACTAAAACAAACCATCCTGTAACAGGTCAGACCTCCTGGTAGAAGAGAAGCATTGCTGTAGATTCACAAATTCAGCACAATTAAACTTTATTTCATATCGTCATCCCAAGGTATACTGATTGTCTGGTTGTCATACATTCATATATACAGGCCAATTCATAACAGATAGCCGATGTAAGGAAACCAACTGACAGCATCCAAGGCTCCTCTTCTTCCCCAGCAGCCAAGGCTCTTTAATGACTTGCTCCTCTGTTCAGTCAGCAACTGTCTGAAACTCCAGTACACTTTATTTCTGGCACCTTTTATGACCCTCGGTCACCCTGCAAGAACAGAATATAACCACCAGCTACACTGCCTGAGCGTTTAGTCCCTATTGTTTTCAGATCTTTTCTCTCTCTTTATTTATTTATTTTTTCTCAGAGTGACAGAAGCAACCCTGAATGGCAGCATTTACAGGGAGGGCTTTCTTTTCACGAAATGTTTCACAACTTGTTTTAAAATGTTTCTCACTTGTCTACCGCCTAAATGTTTTCTTATTTCAGGAAATGTGTGTGTTGATTTGGTTTTTACTGCTAAAATTGGGCGTTATGGATACAATGTGATCTGAAACGTGTCTCTGGGAGATAGAAATTAATATGTGTGTAAATGAACCAATTTTAAAGTTCAGGTACAAGGCAAGAAATAAAGACATCTCAGAACAAGACAAATAATCTTATACAATTTAAAACTTGATCAGACCAGTTTTTTTCTGTATAACTGCACAGTTGTCTGGATTGGTCACTTTTTCTGCACCGTAACAAATTTCCAGAGTCACACCCCTAAAACTGTGAAATGAGAAATTCAAATCATATTCATCCATAACTTTTTTTTTTCTGTCTCGGTTTGGATTTGTTGTCCACACGGTGGCGTTCACACTCATACCTTTTCACCCCGCCGCTGTCAAACAGACCATCTGCACATTGTGTTGCTTTACAGATCGTGTACAACCTGCTGTCGTTGCGATACAACTCTCGCATTCGCATCAAGACGTACACAGATGAGTTGACGCCGGTGGACTCTGCCGTCTCCGTCCACAAGGCTGCCAACTGGTACGAGAGGGAGGTGAGTCACGCCGCCACAGTTCCCCTCCTGCATGGCGGATTCCCTCCGTAGCAGCAAAGCTGAGAGCAAACGTTGTGTTCCCACAGATCTGGGACATGTTTGGGGTGTTCTTCGCCAACCACCCCGACCTGAGACGCATTCTGACAGACTACGGCTTCGAGGGTCACCCCTTCAGGAAGGACTTCCCTCTATCAGGATACGTAGAGGCGAGTTCTGGCTTTTTAACGTTACTGGTAGTTAAGGAGAGATTACATGAGTTTAATGGCAACGTGTTTTCCTCTGCAGGTGCGTTACGATGACGAGCTGAAGCGCGTGGTGGCCGAGCCCGTGGAGCTGGCGCAGGAGTTCAGGAAGTTCGACCTGAACACGCCGTGGGAGGTGTTTCCTGCATACAGAGAGCCCAAAGAGGCTGCACCCAAGCTGGAGGCTGGTGATGCAGCTCCTGAGAAGAAGTGATCACTCTGTTCGGTCCACATGTGTTTCATCACCATTTTCTGTCTGCCTGCGACATTCTGGGACTTCAGCTTCTCCAGAGCCCCACCTCAAATATTTATGTACATAAAGACACTAATAAAACTGTCTTTAAATGGTTTTACCGGTGTTTGACTGTTTAAAATGTGCTTCATGGTCCCAACATCTTATTCATTCATTCATTCTTTTTAAAAAAATTTTAATTTTTGTTTATAGAGGTTACATTTTACAATATTTCATTTTCTAGATCACCATCCCCACTTACACCTGTCTGCAAACTGATTCATCCCCTTCCATCCAAGAAAAGGCTAAATTCTTACTAGTAATTAAAAAAACTGGAGACTGAAAAAAATATAGAAAAATAAGAATTCGTCTTTGGAAAATTTTATTTGATAATTTCCTTAAATAGTCTTTTCACACTAATAAAGATTTCCTTTACTATGGATTGATAATCTTCGATGCAGTTCCTGCCACACCAGAATCGTCCACCAGGTGGCGCTGCAGGAACAAATATAGACACAAGAAGTTGCAACTGTGATGGATGCTACAACAATCCAGGCTGAATGTCTCTTGTTTTATTCTATCAAACATTTTCACTGATCCATTCATTTTACATGTAAGAAAAGAAAACATTTTTAAATAGCATTAGCCTGATGACAGAAAACAACACACGGGTCAAAATGTTTGCCAGCGGTTTATTTCAGCGGGCTGAATTTGTAAGTAGGAACTCAAAGTCAGCTGATTTGAGCAAACTCATTTTACGTTCATCACTAACACCAAACCACATTTTGACCCGTGTTTGCTTCCACATATTTTCAAATACACAATCTTTCATCAGGATTATCGCAAACAGAGAAGCACGGGTCAGAAACACCAAACAGATTTCCCAGTACTGTACATAAAATTCACTTAGAAATGAAAATACACGAGTAACAGGCATCAGCTGGGCCTGTGAAGCTGCTCAGCATTCATGAGAGAATATCTCTCTTTTTTTTTAAAATCGTACTATTTTTAGTTGCATGCATCACACAAGTCCCTCTGAGTGGTTCATAAATAAACTCGAGTCTCTTTACACACCACAAGCTATGAGCAGGATTTCTTAACACCTTTGTAAATGGGTCAGAATTTCCTGAATTTCTTCAGGTCTGACTGAAACAATCATCTGTCCAAAACTACACTACACTGAAGTAAAATGTCTTTTTCTTTGAAACCATTGCAGCTTTAAAGCAGATAAGTAAAAGCGCTCACTGGCCACTTTATTAGGTAAACCCATTCAAATATGTTATCAGCCAATCACATGGCAGAAACTCAACACATTTAGTCATGTAGACGAGGTGAGGATGACTGAGATGTTTAAACTGAACATAAGAATGAGGAAAAAAGGAGATCTATGTTTGTTGGGCTGAGTGTTTACTGGGATTTTCACACAAGCATCTCCAGGGTTTACAGAGAACGGTCTGAAGAAGAGAAAATATCCAGTTGTCGGTGTCAGAGGAGAATGGGCAGACTGGTTGGAGATGATAGAAAAGTAACAGGAAGTCAAGTAACTACCAAGGTATCTGGGCTCAGAATCTGCTGGAAGCATCAAGATGGACGGTGGGATGGAGCCATGCTTTCCACAGTTCAGGATACTGATGGTGTAACGATGTGGGGGATTCACTCATTCATTTTCTGTCCCGCTTAATTCAGTTCAGGTGGGCTGGAGCCTTTCCCAGCGGTTAGCAGGAGAGTGGCAGGGTGACAGGTCCACACACTCACTCCAAGGGGGAGTTTAGAGTTAACCTAACATGCTTGTCTCTGGACTGATGGAGGAAGCCAGAGTACCCGATGAGAACGTGCAAACTGCTCAGAAAGGCACCTGTTTGATCCAACAACTCTTGCACACCTTATGCTGCCTTCATGTGCAATCGTATTTATGGTGAATACCAAAAACCGACGACATGAACACCAACTCATGTTGTAATTTCCACTGGGAAACTGGAAAAATCTTATGATACCCGAGCTGCAGAGATGAGGTCAACTTTGACCTTTCAACGTGGCGGAGAGCAGCGAGATGATTGTGTTTGGTAAATATTACGTTATGCTAAACGTTCTCTGCTGCTGTTTGTAGCCAACTCAATGTTGTAGCATACATTTTTATATAGTATATCCGTTTAAAGTTATGTCATTTTTAAAATAGTTTAATTATTGTTCGCTTTTTGTCCACCATGTTTCTCTTCGCAACTACATGAAAAGCACTTGAACACAATGCACTGGTAATTTCCATTTTACAGGTGGAAAGGATCATGTTTCCCATACCACATGAAGGCAGCATAAATCACAAGATTTTTCTGAGGTTTATTCCAACCCTTAATAATGACGCTGA
>JAVQJG010203140.1:0-13694 GCA_036024015.1 Craterocephalus amniculus
TGGATGGATGGATGGATGGATGGATGGATGGATGGATGGATGGATGGATGGATGGATGGATGGATGGATGGATGGATGGATGGATGGATGGATGGATGGATGGATGGATGGAATTCTCAATATATTTATTGTGTGACAGGCTAATATCACACTGCCTTAAAATATTTCTTGCAATGTGCTAAATGTCTGCATTAGAAGCAGATCACAGGAAACAAATGGCACTACTTAGTTCTGAATTTCTTTCTAAGTCATGTCCCAACTCCATGATGACTGCCCACACTATCTAGCATCTTTACAAAGGTTGACTCCCATGCAGAGTCATGTCAGAAAAGCTAAGAAAACTGAAAGAATGTAAAAGATAGAAGCAACTTTAGTTAGTTTTGGAATCAATGCGTGTTTCTTTCATTTCCCACTTGGGGGCAATGCAGCCATGATTATCCAAAAGATTCAAATTTTTAGATTTTATGAGGAAAAGCTTCCCTTTCAAAATCATTTTCAAATGATCATTTCTAAATGTCAAAATTATTATATCTTTAAATTAATTTAGTAGATCTCAATACTCTTCTAAATACGTACTTAAGTTTTTGGATTTCTATTGGACATCCAACTATCTGTAACTCAGTATGTTTAACATATATTTGAGTTTGTGTTTTCATGATATGCAAATAAATAAAAGCTGGAAGATGGAAAACATGATGTATGAGTATTGGAATGTTTTTGAAAGACTGAAGTTTTCAGTTAATGATTTTTCCTCTTTTCTGCAAAGCAGAGCAACTAACCTTGAAATCATTCCTCAAAGCATTCATTCCAAAACAAATTTGCTTACGGACAATATATTTTTGAAGTTTGGTGATTATCTCTAAGACATCCTCCCACAAATATTTATAAATGTCGATAGAATATGCAATGTACACAATATCGAGTACACTGATAAACACTAACATTGAATTGTCCTGTAATTCTGGAATTTAATAATGACACGTTGAAATGTACATTTCGCCTTTCAAACAAAAGTACTCAAAGTGACATTATCAAATCAGTGTTTCTCCTCCAAGAAGTGTGCATAATGAACAGACATGATCAGGATGTAATCTTCCTTTTCAAACCTGCATTACTCCTTTCAAATCAAATCAAAACAATTTTTTATGGATAAAACCCTTCTCAGGAGTAACAGAGAGTGCTTAATAAAAAACATGCATATAAAACAATTAATAGCCATCACACACCAGGAGATGACAGAAATATGACAACACACACCTAAACATTGTCTGCTTTATACAAAATCATAGACGCACACTCTCACATGCACACAAACATAGCACATGTACACCCCACCACCACCCCATTCAACACAAATATGAACTCCCATTCCAAGTAAAGGCTATAAATGTTTCTTCTAAAAGACAGCAGAGTCATGGCCACACTTCAACACAGTACAGAAGTCTAAGATGCAAGCAGGTAAAGCATACAGGGAACAAAATAACCAAGTGGCAGTAATAGGAAACAAGGACATACTTGTTGGTTAAAAAATTACCTGATTTTCAGTGAATAAGTATACGACTAGTCAGACAGAGGGTGAATAAAAACGGAATAGGAAACGTTTAGTCTTGCAAACCCTCTCACAAGGTCTGTAGTAATCTAAACTTCTACATTCCTCAAAATGAGTTGGTACTTAAGAATATTTCCCCTTCTTCTAGGATTAAATATTTTCCCATACTTTGATTAGCTTGGAGTTTTTGTTCTGGAAATATAAGGTTCAAGGAGAGGACTGTTGAAAGGATGCTAGAAAAAATACGCTCAAAAAGCAGCTTAGGAGGAATTGTTTACTTATCAAACATAACTATGGATTCATTCTTTTTATCAGCATTTGACTAGGTCCTTTCTTAGCCTACACAAAAAGAGAGTTTGGAATAATCCCTTTCCATGAAATATCTCTAAGCTGGGGTTTGTCCAAAAATGCGTTTTGTCCAAACAGTCTTGTGCTGACTCACTGAAACTCATTGTTTGTTAACTTAAATAGTCACTTTGATAAATGAAAAAAAACAAAAAAACAAAAAAACAAACTGGATTAAAGTGTTGCTCAGGTTTAGGGACTGATCACATGAAAAGGTGTGCTGAGCTCAGACAACAGATCAGGAGGCAGCTCCTCTACATTCTGACAGTTCTATGCACAAGATGATGGGATGCGACCCATCTGCTGTCCTTCCACGTCATTCCCGAGGCCTGAAGGGGAAAGGTGAGCCACTTGGGGAGTTCTACGGATGGGTTCACATGGAAGCATCCTAAAGTCACCCAGGAAGAAAAGTTATCCACAACTCCCCTGTTAGTCATAAGACTTACTCTGAGCTGCATGTGAGATATTTTCCAGGAAGATGCAAAAGTTTAATCTTCAGTCTTGCATGGGAAATTCTATTACAGGTCAGAATTTGAACCACTGATGATCATGAGGACTCCCATTAAGAAAAAAAGATTTGTTTTTGTTGGAAAATTAGACTTATTTTCAGAGGAATACATTTCTACTAAAATGAATATTTGCAGGCTTTGTATGTTTAGGCTTTCTTGAAGTTTTTCTAATGAAATTCTAGCTTTCATTCTAGTGAGTACATTACTGAAATGTTGTGCTTATCGTTAAACATTAGATTGTCCTTTCATGTGTCTCTGCTAAACTAAGTACTACTTTGTTGGGAAAGTGGTTGAACTTTTGATCTTTATGACGCCTAAAAATCCCAGATGCACATTGAATGTATGAATGTGATTTCCTAAAACTGCTCCAAGTTTGCAGTTTTGCCAAATCCATTTGACAGGACACAAGAAAAAAGGTCATTGAAAACTTATTAGTGAAGTGATTTCTTATTGGACAGGATGTGCTGCAATTACGTTTGTGCGGGATTAATTCAGCAGCATCACACCAATTAGCATGGTAATTTGCATCTTCCTCCACTCAAATAAGTTTAATTGTGTGTGAGATGAAACTGTTAGATCAGAAAAATGCCCCACTTTTTAAATTTCACAAATGTGTCATAGCTTTTCATGTGACACAAATGATAAAACACTTGGGCAACATATTCTGATAACTTACATACCCCAATCTAGGTCACCCATATAACCTCTGATAGTTTCAGAAGTCTAAAATATAACTCGCATGAATATACTGGTCATTAGCATGCGCACTGAGTGCTGGTTAACATTGTCAGCAACACCAATCAGTGCCATGAGTGGTGTTTAATTGGCCACATATCAAGGTTAAGTGTCACTAAAGTTACTCCTAATTACATGTAATCATAGTAGTCTCTTTTCTGTGGTAGCTGATGGGAGATTTTCCCCTTTCTTTTCACCAGGTATGAATAATGAGTGTGCCAAATGCAGGGGAGATCGAGCGGGAATAAGTCATTTGATGAAAAAAACATATCTGGGAAAGTAGACCAAGTAGTTTAGATAGTTGGAAGATTGTTTCATAAAATATAACTCCTGAAAAAAAGAGACATATCCACAGCTGCAACCAAAGCTAATAGTATGGATTTGCATTTTTAAAATAATACACCTCTCTAGATTTCAAACAGCAGTTTGATCCCAAAAGGGCAATTCAATTTTAAGATCACCCAAACCACCATATTTTGACAGTCAAGAACTAAACATTAGTCTGAAGCACCAGCTTTTTTAAAACCAGAAATTATACGAAACCTATAAAAAGATATAAACAATAAGGATATATTAACAAATATAAATAAATAAATAAATAGTACAAGACATTATAACAAATTTATCAGCTATGGCTGATTGGTCTGATGATTGTGGTGCTCTTCTTTTATACCTTAGACCATATTTCTGTTTGACTCCGGGTATCTTTCAACAGATCCATACTGTGGACCAAATTATGCTTGGAAACATTTAAATAGTCCAACTTCCTCTGTAAGTTAAGTCTTTACTAACTCTTTTCCACCACAGACTCAATGTTAGTATCTAATGGCAATTTAGAATCAAACACAGGACCCGGGCATTGATAAGATACAGTAAACAATTTGAGCGACTTCATTAGAATGACACCAACATTATGATTACTGCTGCGTTGGTCATCGATGACTGTGTTCTTTACTCTAATAACCAGACAGTCATCATCACAAAAGACACACCAGTCATCAGACAAGGTAACTCGTTCTCTGGAGAAGATCTGCAGCTTTATGGGAATAAAATATACAGTAGCAATGATAGCACAGAACCCTATGGTAATCCAGTGTTGGAGACTCATTTACTGCACATAAGACCATTAACAAGGGCCGGTCAATAGAAAGTTTAAGATAAGCATGAAAAGAAAGCTTCTCAGTCAGGTTGTGGGAATGCATTTTATTAGAAGAAGAAAAGTCTGTAAATAAAAGCCTGGAATGAGCCCTGGGTTTTCCAGATGCCCCCCATGACTCTGAAAAGGACTAAGCGTTACATAAAATGATAGCTTTGTATCCCTGTGATCCGTCTTTGTGGCTGATATGCAAACTGCATATTATCCTCAGAAAAAGCAACTACAATATTATCAGATCAGATTTTTATCATAGATTAACTGAGCATATCATAAACAAAGCGAAAGTCCTGAAACTGACTGACCTCCTTGCAAATCATAAAGTTGTGGAGGTTAAGAGGACTGACCCTTGTGGATGATTGAAATTGGATTTCACAGGAATGTGTTTCAACAGACACTGGAGACAGGTCTGATATGTGAACAGCCACAACATGTCTGCGCTTCTATCTGATGACACCCAAAGACATATTTACTTTCTAGTTTGTGCATGTTATCAGCTGTATTTGAGTGGTCACGAGTTTTTTTCTGAGAAGCGAATTAGACGGTAAACAGTAGAAATGTCCTATATGTGCAGCTTTTCGTCTTCAGTCCATTTCTTTATAATAAAACGGGAACTTGCCATGTGCACGAGCAAAAGAATAGGGCGACCAAGAGAGACATGACCTGAATACAGCACTTGAATTATCAGTAGCATAGACATATAGTATGACGCATTGTCTCCCATTAGACTACATTTGCGGCTGTCATGTGCACTGTTGTTTACACAGGCTGCCATTTTTCACTCTTCATGCATGCTGTGTCACACTTGTAGACATAGCGGGTTGACTTTAGGTGTAGATACTTCAGGCTTGCTAGGCAGCAGGATATTGAGCATTTAGCCTCTTCCAATCACAAATCAGGTGTGTTTGTTTTGCGTATTATTATCTCTGGCCTATTTCATGGGATATATGAGCATTCATTCAAGAAAGACTAAATTGTGAGAGTCTGAACCACATGCAGCCTTTTTGTTTGGAAAGATTAACCCTTCATATGATGATAGAACTAAAATAAAAAATAAAATCTACTTCTATTTAAATCACATATCATATATCAAACTCCAAGCATAAGGCTTTGGTTTTTACAGTTAGAGTTTGTTCAGCACATTTATGCTTCCAGATGATTTGAGACACAAATTTATGTTTGCTTTTTGGAAATTTCCTGTGAGCATTACAAATTTGGCATGGGTAATCTAAGATTCAGTATGAATCTAAGATTCAGTATGAATGAATACATATGAAAAAATTGTATTTGATGCGATTTCTGTTTTAAAAAGTATTATTATCAAGCAAATAGGATTGCCTACTGATTGCCTACATCTCCATAAAAGATAGATATGCTAACCATTTAGTTTTCAGAATAGAAGGAAGAATGAGAATGAATATTAACCCATACTGCAGAGTAAATTTGTCTGCAACAACTTGCCACACAGACCCACATTCTGAACGTCATGACACTGGAGAGGACATGGTAACTAAAAAGAAGAGGAAGCAAGGAGGGAGTGGGATTGTTCTGCATATTTGGATACACTGGCAGACACATGATAAACCTGAAGAATTTTGAGATTAACCTCCTCTACCTTATTTTAAATATGCTACAATATTAAACCTTTAAAGGTCAAAAAATTTTGCCAGTTAATGTCCTCATCAAAGAATTTTCCTTTTGGTGTAAACTTTCCAAATTGAGATTGAGGTTAAGTTGTTCAAACCAAAAGAAAGTGTCTTTTAGTTAGTTGAGTTGAACTGAGTTCATTAGGGTATAAGTAGTTAAATTATGTAAGTGGAACTGGGATGCCATGGTGTAACAGAAATTGTTTGATGAAACAAATTTTGGTGAAAGTGCCTCATCCAGCAAAGGAAGTGCCATGAAAGCAAGAAAAAAAAAAAGAAAAAATTTATTAGTCGTGTGATGTCATCAGAGTGCGCGGACGTAAACAATCTGCGCCGTTGTGTTGAAAGAGCGATGGCGGTGGCTCCATCAAATGTCGAGAAAGAAATGGAGGATTGCTCTTTGCTCCCTTTAGTTCATGATATAATCAAATGGTAAGAGCGTTTCTCGTATGTTAACGTTACACGTGTCTTTACGCTTTCGCTTTGGTATTTGTTTCAAACGTTGTTTAAGGTTTACAGCAACAGCATGCGAGAATAACGTGCTATTCTCACTTAATCTCTTTTCAGTATGGATAAGGACAGCCAGGATATCCACCAAGAACTGGGGAAGCTGAAAGCAAAGATCCAGGAGGCAAGGGAGCAGATCTCTAACATGCCCGGGATTGACAGCAGTCCGCAGGAGCAACAGCAGCAGCTGGCCACGCTCCGAGAGCAGGTCCGGACCAAGAACCAGCTGCTACAGAAATACAAAAGCCTCTGCATGTTTGATGTCCCAAAAGCATCATGAGACCGAGAGTTACAATACTGGCCTGATCGGATGGAGGAATTTCACTTTTGTATTTCAACCATATTGATGTGTGATGCGATGACAGGCGAAGGACGTTGAAATGAAGGGCGGAGGGCAATGTTTTCTGTTATATTGCGTTGGAAGATGCCTTCGGACGTATTGTTTTTTTTCCCCCTTGAAAAATGGAGTTTGGTTAGCCAATGTGGTATGTCTTAACTGTAGACTTTGTAAATATTCTTGTAAAAAAAAAATCAGTTTTGCAATTAAAAAGTTTTTTTTATAGCTGCACCGCAGACTTTGTCTTAAACGGTCCATTTATCGCTTAGTTTACAGATGGGTTTCTTCAAATTATCACAGTAATTGGCTGTAAGTAAAACGTTTCTTCCTTTCGTTTAAGTCTGGTTGAAAGTGCTTGAAACAGCGTGGGGTGAATATTAAAGATTTTAATTATTTTATTAAATATTTTGCAGGAAAGTATTAAAAAGCGATAGGCCCTGACTCAGCAAAAACAGATTTTCTGCAGGATCACTTTGCAGAAACAGACACATGACATCTTCAAAAACAGAAAAATTGCACTATAATCCCAAATGAGTTCCTACTTCAATATAATGTGGTTTCACATCTAATTTATTTGGATGATGGAGCTATTTCTGAATCTCAGTATCAAGAATATCTTCAGTTTCCTGTGGTGCTGTTATTCAAATGATGGACAAGAGCTCAGGTTATGAAAGTATAAGTGTTTTATTTTCATGATGCAAAAGTTGACTTGGACATAATAAATAGACATGTATAATCAAATTTGTTCATTCTGCAACAAACATTCAAGTTTCACCGACAAAAAAATAGCAAAATGTAAACTTTTTTTTCCTCTCTAGTGCTGCCCTCAGAAAGTTTATTCGCACAGCTTTACAGCATTTTCAGAACATCTACTGCAGCAAGGGTCTCCTATCAGTCCAGTTAGAGATGACAACAGTCTATGGTCCCGTGTTTCCTGGCTGTCTTGCCACCACAGCTCTGTACATTCAAACAGAAAGTCTCGCGCACACTTTTAAAAGTGCTGTCAGCAAATAACGCAGCCCTTTTCTTTGGCGTGACTGCCACCTACAGCTTTCTCTTTTATGTACATCAAGTCACTGTGCACGCTGGGTCTCCGTGCAAACGGTGCCACAATTCCATATGCGTTCCCATCTTTGCACTTCTTGCTTCTGAAGGACTTTCTGTGCAGAACGTCGCAGTATTGCAGGGGAACTTTGCAGTGGCGGTCGGGGCTCATTTCGTTTGGCAGCTTGGCCATGGTAAAGAGAGTCTGAAACATCTGGTCCACGTTGGTGTTCTTCTTTGCTGATATCTCAAAGTAAGCGCAATGTTCATCTCCACCGACCAGCTTCTCGATCTCCTCGTCCTGCACCTCGCGGTAAAAGTCTCTGTCGCACTTGTTGCCGCAAATGACAAGCGGGACGTCCACGTTCTCCTTGGTTTTGTTGCGCAGACAGGACTTGGTCTCATAAATCTGGCGCTTCAGGCGCTGCACTTCTTGGAAGGAGTCTCTGTTGTCCAGGCTGAATACTAGGATGAAAACATCACCTGGAAAAGAAAGGAGAAAAGACGTTTTAATGCCAGATACACACAAACAAGATTGTGTGCAAAGGAGCTGCATGATGTCGGTTTTGAAGTGGTTTCAAAGCTGAACTCACCAGTGAGAATAGAAAGTCGTCTTATTGCAGGGAAGGGATGGTTTCCAGATGTGTCCAGAATGTCGAGCTGATAGACGTCCCCTTTAATGCTGTAGAATTTCCTATGAAAGTCTTCAATAGTGGGTGTGTATTGGTCATCAAATCTCTCGTTGAGAAACCGAGAGATGATGGCTGTTTTCCCAACTTTAGTGGAGCCCAGAATCACCATCCTGTGGCAATTCTTTGGCGGTATGTCGAACTCATTCTCTGGTGGCGACATTTTCTTTATCATGTTTGCAGTGTGCACCCGGTAGCCGGTGGTGCCGTTTGTGGGGATTATTTTTATATCCAAGCTCTGATGCGAGAGGATCTGACCTCGCTGTGTTTCTGAAGCTGGATGAGTGCAGGTTGCAAATTTATTGGGGAAGTTTGCCGCGCCTCCAAATGCGTCATGCGTCACCCTGCAGCTCCGAGAGCGGGAGCAAGACCCAATATAATGTTACTAAGGCTGTTTGTGTGCGTCAGCTCTGTTCACTCCTCAGAAAAAGAGAAAGCGGGGATAAACGAGAACCCCCACCGGCATCCCTCTAATTTAATATTACTATATGCTTGACAAATTAATATTTTTTAATTGCAATGAGCACAAATTAAATACAGAAATAAAGTTATTTTTTGTTCATCCCAGAGTGTGGATTGTATAACAGAGAAGAGTTTTATTGGAAATGTAAACATTTAACCTCTGACAGTATTTGGGTTCAGCTAAACACTCGTTTTCCTCTTCTGAAGGAGACAGTTCAAGGGACAGTCCATCTGTTTGCGCACACAAGCTTCATGTGCCTCCTCAGTCACAAGTAACTAAATGAGTAAACAAACTTCCAGTCGGGAGTAGCTGGATCGGGTTTGGAAACGGAGGAGGGCGCAGCGGTGCACACACGCGCAACAAGCATGTGAGCGTGTTGGGAGTCCTTATACTGTTACCATTATGTTTTTCATACTAAAACCTTTGTGCGCCACTCCATTTTCTTATGTGTTATTCCCGCTAAGGCAAAATGTCAGAATCGAAGAGATGCAGCAACAAACATCTCAATGAAACGAAAGGAAATTGGTAGACAACGTTTGTGCGGTGGGTTATTACTACTGCATGCAAGCCAGCCAATCCAATTTGTATTGACTTTCTCATATGGCCTATTAATTAAAGTAGCCCAAGATAGAGTCCACCGTTTGTGACTCAGACTCTGCTCATCCACTTTGCCACTTTGAGCACTTGTCACCTTTCATCTATCCTCTTACTGGTGAATCAATGCAGAGAAAGGAGAAGTTGATGCTAAAAAAGCACGTTTTCAGTATGATTAATGTGTTGCTCATGCTGCTGCATGTGCCACTAGCCAAAATCATGAGCCAAATCTTTTGGAACTGGCATCTTTTCTGTCTTCTCAAAGCTTTGACCAACACAATTTACAGTTGTTTTACATATGCTTTGTTTTTATAAACAGTTTACTGAATTAACAAGCAAAAATGAAAGAAATAATAGCTAATAGCCTTGAAACATTGCTTTATCAAACAGTCTATTTAAAAAGAGAGGACATGTACAAAAGTAAATTTTGAATTGATGCTACTTTAAGGTGCTACAGACAGTTGTTGACAAATTTTTTTTAACTTTATTCAAGGCACACTTTTTTGTTGTCAGCTTAAAAGTTAAGAGGTCACCTGACTGTTTCCAGTGTGTCAACATTCTCCGGGGTTTACAAATCTACCTCATCTTTTTTTATTAAAAGGAGACAAATGTCAACATGTTGATGCTAATTAATTCCTTCGGTGTTGCTTGTCTTTGAGAACTAGTCACTTACGATGTTTAAAATTGGGAGACATCAAGAAAGTTATACATATCTTGACATGGACGAGTCTAAGACAAATGTACGTCCCAGTATTTACCTTTATTTCAGTTGAAACTTCAAACCTGCCTAGACTGGTGACCTTTTTTGGCCCTCTGTGGGGCAGCAGAATAGAAATCAGATAGGTGTACTTAAGCCTGGTTGTTCAAAGCCTCAGCAGTGGATTTGTGTTACCAGAGTGGAGCGGTCTGGTGTTACACCCTTGACTATTGGTCCACAATTAAGCCAGTGTGTTCCTGGTGTTGCATAAAACATAACACGTGCCGAGCAGCTCTTCTATATGCTGTCTGTTAAAGTGGGATGGGGGTTTATTCAGGTTGATGAGAAATACATATTGTCTTTGTCTCACTTAGTTGTTTGTCATTAGAGCATCTATTGCACTTTTCATTAGCCTCATCATTCAGGTAGTGGTATATAAGTTTAACTAAGGATTTACCTCCATGCATATATCAAAAAGAGACTATGAGGAGCTTGTGCTATGAAGCATGTAACACATCTGCTTTCAAGTAAGGCTTTTAGATTTAAAGGACTATTATGAGCATAACTTATTTCCTGGTTGTAGCTGACATGGAACGTTTATGCTACTTTGATGACAGAGTTTAATTTGCTTTAGAAAACTGCAATGTTTTCTCTACGAACTTTCCTGAACCCCAATAAAAGATACACAGACTCCTGTTCATCACCTAAACATCAGCTCAGGGTCTGTGCTCTGCTTCTCTACACTATAATGTGTCCTCAGGCTCAGTCATGCTCTCTGTGCTCATTAGGCTCTTGTCTTTAATCTTGAATCATGTTTTGTGTCCTAGACAGTTTGCAGCCTGTTTTTGCTGGATAGATGGACCCTGGCACACGCATCGTCCTGGAAACATGGCCCTCAGCAGAGTAAACAGACTGACTTCATCCTGCTTAGGCTATGGAGAATTATACACATTAAACTCATTTCCTTCAGAGCCATGTTTGCCTTTAATCAATTAGTAAAGAGGACAAAAAAAAAAGCCTGGGATGAGTTAGTCTGCAAGCATGGAACACATTTCTGATGTGAACTTTTATTTCTAAATCTAGTTAATCTTTCATAATGAGAATGCATCTTTATGTTGTTGTACAGTGTCAGGAAAGGTACATCAGTACCAGGGTCAGTTTAAATGTACAGCTTGATAACATTTTGCCATAATGACAGTACAGCTACTGCAGATTGAAAAGAAACTCCCACAGAGGCTGAGACTCTTGGTTGACCGTTGCATATGAAACATTATGAACTGAAATAAAATAAAATGAAAAAATACTTTATTGATCCCAGAGGGAAATTCAATGTTGTAGTGGTCTTGTTCTTCAGGCTGATGGAAGGAATGATCTTCAATGAGAGGCTTGTTCAGGTCAGATGCAAGAAGCTAGCAGTTCAATGTCTCTTGTGCAGATTGGTTAACCAGCACTTCAATTCCACCTCCCTTCAACTTCCTGCTGAATTGTTTATTGCGGTCTGCACAGACCGTCTTGAAGCTGTGAACAGACACATTACAGTCTGGGATGTGTTCATGCAGCCATGTCTCGATGAAGCACATAATGCTGAACTATGTATTCTTTCTGAGACCTGGTAAGCACCTGGAGCTCGTCCATTTTGTTAGCTAGCTTTCTCACGTTCCCCATCGCAACAGTTGGAAGAAACGGTTGTTTTTCTCTCTGCTACACTTCTGCTCTGCATCATCTTCTCTTTCTTTTTGACTCCTGTGGGATCTGAAGTGTTATTTCACTGATAATGTTGAGTTTGGAGAGCATTATCAATTAATCCCGGTGGTAAACAAGTGTCGTTGCCATGGAGACACAGCAGAACAAGTCTTGAAAGAGCAATTGCCCATTTTTGGCCAATTAATTACACAGAAACAATGACATCAACTTTACTTGTTTGTAGGTGGTTCAAAACAAGTAAAATAAATCAGTATCAATAGATCTGTCTTACAATTCTACTCCCCTCTGTTTACTATGAAATTTCTCAGAAAGTTCTTGCCTTTGTTGTCAAACTATCAGGTTTAAATCTGCAGAGTCTCTTGTGACTCTGTTGAACTTATTGATTGGATCTGCTTCTGCTGAGCCCTAAAACTTAATGAAGCTGGTCTTCCTGGGGAGAAGGGGAGGGCCACCTGATCTTGCATGTTTGGGGTAGTGCTGTATTTACATGGCGTGAGTCTCCAGGCTGTTGCGTGTCAGGCTGGGTTATCTTACAGAGAAACTGTTGAATGAAGCATAGGCCTGGGATTTCCAATACAAAGGCTACACATGTCAGAGTCAATCAGAGTCCTGGCTCCAGTCCAGGCTTAGTTTACCAACCACCTTTATGTTATGATAACCTGACAATCTGTCAACTATGTTTTTATCTGTGGCATGTGCTCTGATGTCATGCTCCCTATATGACATACAACCTGAAGTAGTAAATATGTGATTAAATTGCGGCTTGTTTTCCTTTTTCCTTTTTACTGTTTAAGCCATTCTGTTGTGCAACAGTTTAAAACCACTAATATGGAAACAAGACCACAAAATTTGCATGTTTGGGCCCCATTAATATTTTATTGGAACTCTAAGCACAGAACAAGTTGTTGGAACAATCAGTTTTCCAGCCCCTTTCTGCGCAATCAGAAGAATTTGGCAACAGTTCATGTCCTTATTTGCACTGAACAGATGGCGGTTCAGAAGGCTTACCTTGATTGATCTCTCTGACCAGGAATCCTTATTTTCATGATGGACTTACAAGTAGTGAATGCAAAAACATTTTTTTTTGTATGCGCCTGGATCGCTCCCTGAGGGGATTTCTGTCAGATCAATATTCATGTTCCCTTCCTGAAAGATTAAAAAAACAACAACAAAACTCATCGGGCAGGAGAACAGACCTGCACAAGCTAACTCAGACATTGCCAGGACACTTTTCTTTTAACTTTACAAAAAATTAAGTTGTTCTGTCAAAGATGTAAAACCTTGTTAGGTCCCTTCAAGCTTTCAGCAAACTGTCCTGCAAATTATGAGATTATCCTCTAGCCTAGGTTGACTGGATTGGCTCGTCAGTATCAAGGATATTGAAGGTCTTCCACCGATATGTTGGACTGGCATTATACAGGTACATTCACAGTAAAGCTCATGCTTTCAGTATGGCTATAACAGCAACCCATATGCAAGCATGTGACAAGATGTGGACAAAAGCAAGCAAGAAAAAGTGAGGGCACCAGTGAATATTGATTTAAAGCGGATCAATGCAAGTCTGGGTATGTTTGCCATGCAGTGCGCACCCCAAAGCTGTGGGGGGAGCTCCAGAGCGAGAAACTAGGCGACAGACGAAGAAGAATGTTGTAAACAGAGGCCTCTTACGGTTGTCTTGAACAGGCTACGGCTAGTTAGCATGGCTTCAAAGGCATCTAGTAA
>JAVQJG010203168.1:0-14495 GCA_036024015.1 Craterocephalus amniculus
TACCGTAATGTTTCCTGCCGCGTTGGTCCCATGCTAGCTTTAGCTCCTCGCAGAGAGCTGCTTTGTGATGCATTCAGGTAAATGGAGAGTTTCGGACATCAGAGCTTCTTGTCTATTTCGTATAGACAGTGCGGCCAATTGTGTAAAAATGAACGGTTCTCAAGCAATTGAGACTCGGTTCTCATCGTTCATTTAAAAGAGCCGTTCAAAAGAATCGTCTCGTTCACGAACGTCACAGCTCTACTGGTTTGAGCCTTGGTCTTTCCATGTGGCACTTCCATGTTCTTCTCATGTACGCATGTGTTCTCACTGGCTCCCCTGGCTTCCTCCTCCTATCCAAAGACATGCATGCTAGGTTAATTGTCCACTCTAAATACACTAGAGTAGAATAGACTGCTGTCCTGTCCAGGGTGTACCCTGCCTCTCGCCTGCTAATTGCTGGGATAGGCTCCGACTCCATCGTGAGCCCGAATTGGAATAAGTGGCATAGAAAATGGATGTGTTAAATCACCATATGATAGATATGAGACATCATTTGTATTCTGTCTCCTTATCTGAATTAAAATTGTATTCTGATAGAATTTGTGATACTGGCAAACATCAGATCCTTATCCACTGAATAGATGTGATATAATTGTGATTTACATCCCAAATTTCAATGGTTCATATAGGAAATGATAACCGTGCATATTAAATTGCAATTCTGCCACAAGATAACCTTACATTGGCATTGTCCTAGAAAGGCTTTTCTACATAAATAGGCCTTTACATGAGGAAACCAAGCAACCAACGTAGTCTGTGTGTATGTTTCACAGATAAAACATGAGGTCGTCACTTTCTTATTAATAATTTCTTCTCTTTATTATATTTTCAGAAAATAGATTATCATGCTGATTTGGCTAATGCTGTATGCAAAATTAATACTGTCAATTATCAAAATGGATTACATTTCGCATTTTAATTATTCTGCCTCTTGGGTTTCAGACAGGAAAATAGTAGCTGTACAAATGGTGTTTGGATATGTAAGGAACAAAGCTCACCAGAGCAAATGCAGAATTATGTAGAAGTAAACGTACATGATTTTTTTGTAATGAAATGAATATATTAGCATCCGTATGGAAATGTGTGCATTGCATACAGTATATGTGTGCATGTGCCAGCCACTGATCGTTCCCAAACTTTACCAAGTGTCACCCTCGGATGGATTTTCATGACTCCATTGACAATCTGGTTGCGTTCATCTGTGCAGGTCACCCACAACTCCACATTGCGTCAGCGTTGCTGTTGCTGCCTTCTTGTCCTTGTTATGCCAGATGCCTCATGCGCTACAGATGTTTACCAATCACATGCGTCAGCCGCCCCATGGCGATGGAGCCGGTACGAGGATGGATGGAAGAAAAAAGAAAGAACCTCCTCCTACTCTTCCTCCTCCTCTTGCACAAGGTTAATCTTATCCTCAGCTGCAACTAGGATGTCACCCTAATGAAGCCCCAACAGACAAACACTTAATAACAAGAGTTAAGAGTAAATTAACCTTGAAGACTTTGCACGTATCTCTTCTTTTCGCATACTCTATATGTGTGTGTTTCCTGTGATCAAGGACGGGCATTCATTTAGCTAGAGGAGGTCAGAACAAAAACATTCCCTTGATGGTTGCAAATTTCGCTCTGTCGTCTACGTTCAGCACGGAGCAGCGAGCAGAGACTCAGCCTCTGTCTTCTCCTTTAATGTTGTCTGAGGCAGATAAAAAGCTATAAGCTGCTCCCCCTCCCCTCTCACTGGTCCCCCCCCCCCTTCTTGCTGCCGATCAATGCTCTTAATGATGGTAATCAATCAGGAAAATGAAAGATTTACTCTCCAATATTAATTTTGCGCAGCATCGATTGGGGAGAGAAGAGTATTACTGCCATTAATGCCTTTTGAGGTGCCGTATTGAGTTGCTTGCCTCTAAAAACAAGTCGTTCATCTTTCATTTCAACAGTTTTATTACACCTTTAAACATAATTAGAAACAGATAACAGTCACTTGAGGTGATATTTACTAAAGTCTTTGATAATCTTGCTTTTTCGTGTTAGGCAATTATGTTCAACTTAGATGTCAATTCCTTTGTGTAGATGTTCTCCTACACTGATTTTGCTCATCTGTTAAAATTAATTTCATCTCTGTCCTGTGGAGACAGACTTCTCTGTTGTCATGTAGAAACCTGTTACCTCCACTCTGCCTGTTTCTCACTCTGTAACAACAGTAATTTGTAAAGTTTTTGCATGACAGAAACACCTTTGTGTCTTCAGCATGCAGTAACACAACCAAGCCCGGCCTTTTGTGCTGACTCGGAGTATGTGATGACAGCTGGTGCTAATGATACGCTACTCACTGAACCACCAGGGGCAGACAACATGCCACACCGACGAAAGAATTCATGCCACAAGCCGATTCTGCCTGTAATATGATGCTGTGTTATCGGATCAACTGATCAAAGGCTGGTAGGAAACTTGAAAGCTGCCTCTGCAGCTAAGTGTGCACAACATCTTTAACCTGCCCCGCGGTTTGATTTCTATGAGGTGACACCGTTTTCAGCCGGCGTGGCAGCTTTCTAGTGGCCACGCCTCAATCAGTCAAAGATTTGCCTTGTTAGCATGTTTTTGGTTTGATTTTCATTTAGGCCACATTCATTTGTAAACAGAAATGTGCACCTGATCCCGGATATCATCACACATCTTGTCTTGACACTGACATGAAGCCTCCTCGCTGTTATTCAACGGCATAACACAGCATAATACTTTTAAGCCAGTGTGAAGAATCGTCTCCTTTATCCCTATCTTGCCTTCCTTTTGTCAGTGTATACATGCTCCTCAGCTAAAGTGAGAAAAGTGGAGCAGGTTTTGTTGATGACTTAAGGGATGGAAAGCACACTGGGACCTCTAATGCACCTAGTATTTAAATAATCCCCGGGTCTCCTCCATCCTTTTGATGCCTTTGTTCACTTTGAAAAGTTATCACCATACAGGCTGTACTGTTGGTTTCCGGATGAAGAGAGAGAGAGAGTGTGTGAGAGATGGAGATGTTGAATCATGCTGCCATACCTTTTTCTTCAGCATCCAGTTCCCAGAGCGTGAAAGAACATCTGAATACACATTCGAAATCTTATCTCACTCCCGCTGTACTCCCGAATCCTGCCTTTTCCAGGCACTGCAGAACGCAGGGAAAAAGGGAACCCAGGAATAATCAGCCATGCTTATCTTCCTGCAGTACTGAGGAGAGCTATAATGAGACTCACTCATCCATAGTGGAGAGCTTAATAATTCATTGTGGTAGCTTTGCAGGTGAACCCTATCACATTACAATTTAAAAGCTCTAAAGCTAGTATTGCTGAAGGGGAGAGCAGCAAGACTGAATGCTAGGCTGAAAAACCCTCGTGCATAAATGTACACAGACCCCACGTAAAGTCATTTACGCACACACACACATGCTTAATGAGCTCCCGTTTTCTCCAAATCGACTTGTATTGCTGCACGCAGGCTTCTTTGCAAAACAATCTTCACCACAAACATCCACCAAGTGGTACTCTAATGTGGTAAACACGACAGCATGGGGAAGTAGCACTTTGCTTTCTTCTTAATTTGAGAAGCACCCATCATCTTAGCAAGTGTGGCTCAGCCAATACCTGGGGAACAAAGGTTAACATTCTGTCAGCACAGAAAAAGTGCTTGAAACAAGGCATTGTATTCATTTTGTCTCAAGGGCAAGATTCACCTTCCAGCCCTTTTTTTCCCTTTCATACAACCCTCCTCACCCCATCTCACCCACCTCTTGGCAAGACGCCATGGAAGCTCTTGTAAGGAGGAGGGACATTAGTATTTCTGTGAGTCGACACTCTTGTTTTCATGTGGACCTTTGCTCTGATTAAGGATCTAGAAGAGTCTGCTGGCATTTTTTATTCCCTCCTAAAACTCATTTTCTCTCAGGGAACCTTCAGACATTCTACAAAGATGGGGTCGGCTTTGTCAGTGACCTCTGGCACCGACTGTCTGTGCAGCACATCCCAGATGGGTTGGACCATGGCCCACATGTCTTCCTCTCTCTTTCTTTGCCTTTCTCTCTATCTGTTGCTCTCTCCCTCCAGCACCCTCCTCGTAGGACGCGGTGAAGAGCTCGGGACGCTTGGCACAAGGACTGCATACAGGAGTGACCTTGCAGGGATGCCTAATGGAGAACTTGGCGTCGTTCCACCGTTTTTGAGCCAGCAGACATGCGCCCCACCGCCATAACCTCCTCTTTGGTATATAGATCTTGGCTATACTCACCTCTAACCCATCCTGCCCCCAACATCCCCACCCAAGAGCTAGGACACATCAAATCAGTGACATTAATTGTCACCAGCAACGGCGGCTGATAAAAGCTCCCTGCCCCGCTTCGCTGCGGGGATGCAGCCGGGCCACCAGGGAATTCACTTGGCTCCGAGGAAGCCATTCGATGAGACGACAGAACAGTGCTTGTGTATGTGCGCGCACGTGTTTTGCACATCGCGGCAGTGTGTTCGCAAATGCAATGATGAGAAATGTCAGAACATGTTGGAATCTCATTAGCCCACTGTAACCCTCAGGGAACAAGTGTGATGGGATTAACTGATAAGTAGATAATTCACATCTAAGAGTATTATCTTGGGATAAAACACTGGATAGTCATCTTAGATTATGTGCTTCTGCAACACAATCCCTACGCTGCAGTGACAATATTATGACAAATCTTGTGCACGGATTGTGTCTCGGGGACAGCAGTTTGTAACAGTTATGAGCTGGGAGGAAATTGACTAAATTAATATGGATCTTTAACAACCTTATTAAAGGATGAGTTTAACTCTCTGAAACAATAAACATTTAGTGAAATTCAACAAATGCAGATAAAGTGAAAGAAATAAAAAGGTGCATGTGTATGTTTAAATACAGCTATATCCCTGCCTTCAGTAAAACATGGCAGCGGTTGCATCATGCTGTGGAGCTGTGTTGTTGTTTTACAGTGTAGAAGCATCATTAAACATGAGGGGAAAAGATGGACTGTTTAAACTGGCTAGCTATGATTCCTGACCTGAATCCAGCGGAAAACCTCCTTAAAGAGCAGAAATATGCTGTTACTGTACTGAGAAACAGCTGTGTACAGTGTCGGTGAAGTGGCTGAAACTTTCTACAGATGGAGGTAATAGACTTCTGGAATATGCGTCTCTATGTTAAGATTGAATATTCATTTGACGTTTTTCATGATGAAATACAGAAAAGAAATTTCAGACCAAAATCAAAGGCAGTTTTTCACCTTCACAACAATACATCCTGTAAAATCCAGTATTCTATCTATATTCAATTACAGGGGACGGCATGGTATCATAGGGGTTAGCACTGTTGCAGTAAGATTCTAAACTTTGACTCTGTGTGTAGAGTCTCTGTGCTTCTTCAGGGGACTAGTCTCCTCTCACAGTATCAAAACATCTATGTTAGGTTGAGAATGGTGAGAGTTCAAGGTTGTACATCTGTTATTAGGATGGTGACTGTCTACTTTCCCCCACTTCTCAGCCCACAGCACCAGCAATCGAATTCATTTCCTTGCAAACCTGAGCAGCACAATGTAGTTTTAGGGAAAGGATGCATGGATGAAACCTATGATATATTTATATGCCTGATATCTATACATGTATAATATACTGTATATCCTGACATATTGCTCGATATGTTCTTTTATTGCTTTGCAAAGCTGTAATGTGTGATTAATTGATTGATCTGACTCAAGACTAAAAACTCATGTACAACCTACAGTAAGTTACCCTTCCTACTTTTCCAAATTACTAACAAGTGTCTCCTGCAGGGCACAGGGCACAGGACACGCTGACGACTCTGAACACTTGAAGACCAATTATGTGTCTAACCCACAGTTAAAGGTATTTTCCCAAAATTTGCATTAATGCATCAAGTTCTGTAATTAACTCATAAAAGACTGAATGTTATCTGTCTCCAATTCTGCTCTGACCATTAAAGGACCACAGCTTGTCCATCATTGCAGGGGAATAAATTGCCGGTTTCTGAACTGCTATAAATGCAGTGCTTTTCTTAGTCCAAAATGGGTGATGAGATGTTTAACGAGCCTTTAAAGTTTTTTTTTTTCCTTCCTTATAGCCTTTAGGGCAAAACTTAATGAAGCAAATATTGAGGAATAAAAGTTTGCAGGTTTCTTTAACTGTGGATCTGAGTTTAATATTTCTATCTGGGTGCAACAATGTTTCCATCATCTTATAAATTCTAGCCCTCAGTTCCATATTTTTTTTAAAATCAGAATATGTCCCTCCCAGTCAAGATCTAGTACAATGTATAGGACCAATCCTTAAGATTTCAAGCTGTCTCCCAGTTTGCACAGAACTTCAAGAATTGTGATAGAGTATAACCACTGGACATAACCAGCTGAGCCATGAAAGGAGAATCTTAAAAAAATCAATTTCAAAACTCCCAGGTTGCAGCAGCAGAGATCATTTCTCCTTCAAGTGTTGCTGAAGCATTTAGGTGGAGTTGTAAGGGTGGAAGAAACACTTTTCAGAGGCTGCAGAGAGGAACAGAGTGACTCACCGTAATCCAAATGAGAAAAAAATAGAAGAATTTCCTCTGGTGTTCCTGGGATAAAAAAAGGCCTTAGTTTGAATACACTGTCGTGTCAGCTTGGTTTGGTAGTTTGCTTGGATGTGCAATTTGCCAGGCACAAGTAGATAAGAGACAGTTAAGCCCACAGTTGCCATGGATCACTCTCTTGGCCGGTAGATAGGTAAAAGGTAAATAAGCCAAATATTTGGCACCTCACATTTGATCTTGCAGCACTTTCCATGTGATTTCAAGGTTTTTCTGTGAATTAAAGATAGCTGCAGGTCGTGTCCTCAGAGAATCAGAGCCATCTCAGACCACTGTAACACTCAGATAAAAAACAGCAATGACTAATGGCACATCGTTCTGGAAGGCAGGAAGGAAAATATCACACATGATCATTACTTGTTTTTGCTGTTAGCAAAAAAAAAGTGGTAATGTCCACCATTCCCATGTCAGCTGTCAGCCCAGTGTTGTGTAAGGATGAGTTAATGTTTAAATGGCACACACTGCTAGTGGATATTTTCTGAAAGCACAGAATTCCTGACATAAATGCAAACAACCCTCAGTCAGAGCACATTTTAGTCACCTTAAGACATTTTACACATTTTTCTACAACTGCTGGATTTCAAAGCAGTGGTGGCTGTATTCTACCCTGGCTGAGAAGAGCAAAACACAGTTACAGTTTAAACACCAATTCATTTTTCATCAAACATATAGGTACATTTAAAATCTGATCTGCATTTTAAGAAAGAAATTCACATGTAAGGAAACAAATTGCACATTTTACAAAACAAATTTACAAATATATGAGTGACTAATCCCAAAATAAATTTACAAAAGACAGCTCTACATGGGAAGGGGCAATTACCTCATCTTTTAGTTCAGCTTCACATGGGAAGTTTTTGTTTTCCTTAGATATAATTTGTTTATTAATATGTAAAAAAATGAATATACTTTTCCAGTTAAAAATAGATTACTTTCCTAAATTGTGCACTTTTTTCATTTGTTTAAATGTATGAGTGTGTTGCATGTGTTGAATATAATTATTTCAAGTTCATTTTGTATTGCAATAATCTTATTTCAATTTGCACAGTTCACATTTAGACATCAGACCAAGGCAACATCAAACACATGACTATATATATATATATATATATATAATAATATATATATATTATGGCTGTCCCGATCCGATACCAGTATCGGGTATCGGTGCCGATACCAACAAAAAAAAACGGATCGGAAAGTATCGGCCTGCATTGAAATATGCCGATACTGTTGCCGATACCAAGTGATTAACATTTTCTATCCAGCCCTTTTACCTCAGCACCCTGTACGAGATCTCCCTCAGTCATTTTCTACAGGGTTTGCTAAGGTTGTTTTTTCTTAAAACAGAAGTGTGCTGTGTGTTACACAGAGTCTTTACATTTATTAAATTAAACTCATTGGTTAATAATTAATGACTCAATTTTTCTGACACCTTCTGTTGTGGACTTTATCAGTTACACTTTAAGGTTTTGAGGTGAGGTTTGACCCAATATTTTGCTCATAACAAAATGTAAATATCGGTATCGGGTTTCTGCCGATACTCAACCCTCTGTATCGGTATCGGAAATTAAAAAGTGGAATGGGGACAGCCCTAATATATATATATGTATATATGTATACATATATATATATATATATACATACATACATACATATAAACATATAAACATAGATAGGCTATATATGTTTAGCTGAAAGTTTTCTGTATTTGCAGAAAACAGGGAGCAGTCTGTCAGTTTGTTTGGTCGTTTGCAGGGGCTGCCTGGTCAGCAGCTTAATTATCTTTACGTGCAAATAAAAATAAAGTACACACATTCAGTGATGAATTATAAAAGATAATTAGATTGCACAAAAACAGATAAGTGAAGCCAGTCTTGACATAGTCATCCATCCATTTTCTATGCCACTTATTCCAATTCAGGGTTGCAGCTGGAGCCTATCCCAGCATTTAGCAGCTGAGAGGCAGGGTACTCCCAGGAAAGGATGCCAGTCTATCATGGGGTCTCTTCACATATACTCTGCAAGGATGCCATAACACATTTGAATCCCAGTAATATCATGTCTGTGTGTTCAGTGCATATTGGCTTTTTAAATAAATACCAAGACAGAAAGATGCAAACTAAATGTAAAACACACGTGGTGACTTCATGCTCACTGCCATCAGGGTGGAGCATTGCATGGGTAACACAACAGTGCAGAAGCTGCACATTTCTTCCCACCTTTGAAGGAAACTTTTCGATGTTCATCTTTGATGATGGATGTACAAATTAATTTCTTGCAAATTTATCTGTGTTAGTATGCTGTGTTAAAGGGGAAGTTTGGTATTTTCCAACCTGGACCTATTTTGTAGCTTGAAGTACAATAATTTACTCACCCAGACAGTTTTGGTGCAACTTAAACTCCTACGGAAGATATTAAGATTCACTCGCGATCAGCATATATCCACTGTCTGGGTGAGTAAACGATCGTATTTCATGTTAGACAATAGGTCCAGGTTTAAAATACCGAACTCACCCTTTAATGTGACTTACTCAATGCAACCCGTTCATTGGACGCTAACCAATGAAAGTATGCAAGTCCTCCTAGAACTCACAGATATTGCACTGCTTTCTATTACTGTAAAAAAAAAAATCATATAAGAGTCCATAAGAGCAATCAAGGACATTTTGAACCTGAATGAAATTGGCAAAAAAGGGAGTGCATGTCATTACCCTCGTTTGGAAATGACATCCTGGTGGATTAAATCCAAGCAGCAACCTCCGGCTTAGAAATATGAAGTGCCAAAAACTGCAGTTCCCCCCTTCTCCACTAGGTACTGGCTGCAAAACACAGCAATTTCCCATTGACATACATGTTAAAAAGGCCAACTTTACAGCAGAATTAAACATTTAATCCTAAAATTCTTCATAATTTGGGGCGTGTCCTTTAGATGGACTTGCAGTGTTGGGCACGCTGCTTGTAAAAAGTAACTAATTTAGTTACTAGTAAATTCTCTCTAGTAATGTAGTTACAGCATCATAAAAATACCTACTGTAATAACTCAGAAAAGTGATTAGTCCGTTACTTAAAAAAAAAAAAAAGTTCAGATATGTGGACTTTAACGCAACTAACGTAACCGGAATAAAGGGTAACATCTGGTTAAGTAATAAAAATGGAATTTTGTAGAATAGATTAATTAGAAAAATCTTAGGAGACTAATCTCAGGCTGATGGATGTTTCAACATCATCTCCCCCTCTCCCCCTCCTCGTGTGTGTGTGCTGTGCATGTGTTTGTGTGTTCGGCTGCGCAGACTGACTTACCCACATCTCCCCTGACATTTTGCTTTTCCACCAATCATCATCACCAGTGGGAAAAACAGGCTACGCGTTAAAAATGGCTTGAATGAGTAGAATTATTATGCAATGCTGTTGCTACTCCTGCAGAAAACGTCTGGCTCCAACATGAGATGCTGCTTTATTCTCAGCCAGCACCGCTCACAACAAAACACGGCTTCTACACCAGTTTATTCTTCAAGTTAAGAGGCATATCCCTCCGCCTTCTAACCAGCAGCGGCGCAATATACAGTAGCCACAACAAACATTAAAGTTTGGTTGGCCAAAACAAAAATGAATTTCATCTTATGAAAGTAACGCGCTGTCAGTAAACTTCAGTAACTGTAACGGTGTTGTAATTATGGGCAGAGTATTTAATTAGCCACTAAAAAAAGTAGCGCCGTTAGTAACAGTGTTTATTCTAACGTCGTTATTCCCATCACTTTTAACTGGTGCCAGATATCTGGGAAATCTAGACCAAGAGTAGCACAACCATGTTTTTTGGCCGGCAAACAGTGCGCCTTATCTTTAGTCCACCTACATCCCTTAGCTGGTTAGCACTGCGATAGCTCGTAGCTCAGAGTTTGATGGGTGTTAATAATTCCTCCCCATGCTCACAGTCCCAATCTCAGTGTGTCCTCTTCGGCTATTTATTTGGTTTGTATGACAGTACCAAGATGGTGATGGTGGGAACCGCCCACTGAGCTTCTTTTCAGCTCATCAGAAAGCTACGGGTTATGTAGTTTTACGGTTGTTCCATCTATTTTACAATCTATGGTTAAAGCATTTAAAACGTCCTGTGACATTATGGAAGACAGGTTGATTGGTGCAAACCCTCGTCACTCTTACTGACAATCAGCCCACAATTAGCAAAACATGCAGTATATATGGATATAAATCTCTTCTATTTCCCCATTTCTCTCTTATTGTGTGTTCAAGAAGACATGTGAACAGTTTGGACCGATGCCATCTGACTACTACTCACTAGCTTGCTTTAGTAATTGAAGGCCTGTGATTAATAAGAGCCAAATAATACAGTTATGTAATTGGTGTTAAAATGTGTCAGTACTAAACCACTTTGTGTCATCACACATACAGTAGCACCTACAGCAAAGCTGCAGATGTATATAGGATTATAAAGGTTTCCATGGTGATCAGTCACCCACTGCGGGTGATTTATTCTCTTTTTAAATATGTGCATATTAAGTGACATTAATGATCCCGGTTGTAATTACTTTTGAAAGTCATGTCTTTCAATCCAAATCCTTACATCTTTTTGTTTTTAATCTGAAAGATGAGCTGCATTAACACATCCCAGCACTGGATGAGAGAAAAGGTGCAGGAATGTGTGTGTCACACAGGTAGTGTGTGGTCCTTTAAAAATACCAGCAAAATAATTCCACTGTTAAAAAAAGGGGAACCCGGTCAATAAGAAGTTTATTTAGGCTACAATAAAAAAAAAAATTTAAAAAAAAAGAAGTCCCTGTGATAAAAAGGAAGAGGCCCAGAGCCACTAGTAGTTTAGTCCCAGTCTCTGCCAGTCCAGGGCCTTGGCACCCCTCGTCGTTTTCCCATGTTCCCGGAGGGAAAAGGAGAACGCGCTCAGGTGGTGTGCAACGGGGGGGAAATATACGCAGTATATCTCACGTTCCTTTACCTAGCTGTTAGCGAGCGTTGTACTACTTTGTCAAAGCGGGATTCACAACGCTTCTAGTCTTCTGTTGGCCATCCGTTGAGCCGTTCCACTGGCGCACCTCACTGCCGTCCTGGAGACTGTTGCTGTGGGAGGTAAGAGGAGAGTCTCAGGTGTTGCAGTATCAACACAGGGAGAACTGGCACGCTTGTGTTCCACAAGCTCTTCACATTCCTTTACTTAGCGGTAAGAGAGCGTTGCATTATACTCTCCTGCAGGGGCCAACCCGCACCGTCAGTTGTCCTGGGCGCTTGGTCCACGTAGCCGTCCCTGCTACCTGCCCGGCTGCTCAACCTCCGTCCTCCTGCAGAAACATATGTATATGAAAGGGCCAACCCAAGTATAAGTCTTAACTGAGACTGAGTTGACAATTAGAGGTTGGCCTCATTCGGATGGTGGCAGAGGGGTCCTGTGGCCCGTCGCTTCCAGAAAGCTTGGCAGAAGTCTGTCTTTATGATGCTTTTCAGTTTCTTTTCTTCCTCTTGAAAACAAAAGAATAACAACCAATTCAGGCTTCAAGCACCCACACCCAGAAAACCTGCTTTTTACACTTGGACAGGTTTAACCCTTGATAGCCCGACCCAGGACAAAAGTATCATTGTACAACAGGTTGTTGAACTAGGTCTTTACCTGTGATGCAAAATGTATCAGAAACTTTATTGACTATGATCGAATAGGCATTATAGGGTTAAATAACTACGGGTACTGATAATGTAAAAGAAAAACTTGATGTTAAAGAATGTTATCATGAACTTTACTCCTATTACTATCCATTGTTGGAAATCAATGTGTTATTACAATCCAAATATTAACAATGCTGCATAATGCAGATGTAAGTTTCTTTTAAAACAGAATATATGATATTAAAACTCCACTCAAGCTTCTGTTGTCTATTCAAGACAAATATGTTTGAGTATTTTTATGTAAAATAATTAGGTGATAGTGACAAATAGTGCACCATGTGTATCATATCATATCAGCTAAAAAATACTAAAAAGAAAAGAAAAGAAAAGAAAAGCACTTCAACATACTTCCCTTAATAAGTCCAATAAAAAGACTAAAAATAATATAGTCATTTCCAAATAAAACGCCACAGGTTATTATACAGTATGCCTCTCTAACAACCTGCCACTTTGGGCTTCTCAGTATTCATAACATGGAGGAAATCTACACTTTGATAATCCTAAAAACGCTGCAATCTTTGTGGCAACAGAATAAAAATACACTAGCGTCATGGTCTGTCTGGAATTACATTTCCCCTTTACTATGGGTCTTAATGATGCCTTGATAATGCATGAGGACAGTCTCTGTGCTTCAGTGAGCTACTTCTTATTCTGTTCCCCTTCACGTTTGCTCCTCTTGATTTGTTTTTGTGAATGGGAACCAGACTACAGTGAAAATGCAACCAAAATCCGTTTTTCTTTGATCCACACCAAATGCCTTCCAGTTGTGAGAGAACACCAGGTAAATACAAAAGTTGCTCCTTGTCTCTAAACCTGATGAGATATACCATGTCTGTATAGGGTTTATAACCTTTTTGCATGATAAGAAAATACTTTTTTGATTATTTAAATAGGCTATTCTTACATTTCCAGAGAGGAATAAAAGGATATGACTATAGATAAAGAATTCTGATTTCCAACACACAGCTAAATGTGACAAACATTTAATAACACAAACACAGCTGCTAATTCAAATATTGAAAGTAATGATAATTAGATAGTCATGTTTGAATTTTTTTTAAAGACTTTGCAGAGGCATTTGTACTAAATAATACTATAGCATATAATCCTAAAGGATAATGTCAGGGGCCTACAACAATCACTTGCTTACATGT
Source organism: Craterocephalus amniculus (assembly GCA_036024015.1). Classification (NCBI taxonomy): domain Eukaryota; kingdom Metazoa; phylum Chordata; class Actinopteri; order Atheriniformes; family Atherinidae; genus Craterocephalus; species Craterocephalus amniculus. Next base: position 13,508 of record JAVQJG010203168.1, read on the forward strand.
ATTGATATACTGACAACTAGGAGTGCCACAATCTTGATGTTTCATCGAAATCTCTCAAAATTACTTCCAGGTCTCGAGCATCGAAGACACTACTACCACTTTAAAAATGGCATAGGCCTCTGTGCTGTAAGAAGAAAAAAACAAAATTGAGAATCGAATCGAGTCGTGACCCTAAAACTGAAACTCAAATCAAATCAAAGATTGAGAGGATCGTGACACCCCAAGGAATGGCTTGTTTGTCTAAAGGCTTAATAGTAATCACTATGGTTGTTTAAGTTTATTGAGGTTATGGTCAGTTGCCATTTCAGGACATAATTCTGTATGACAAGAGATTTTCATACAAACATTTCTGCCTTAGTAAGGGTGCTACGTTGCGGCCTGGCAGGTCAGCTGGAGGGCTGGGCTGTGAGTTGATGGTGATCTCTGGTTAATCACCTGATTCCTGTTGAGCTCATTACTGCTCCTATTTAACCAGCTCTCTTCTCTCCACTAGTCATCAGTTCTCCCAGTCCATAGCCCTGGATCCCAGACTGGCCAACCATTTCATCCCCCTGACCAGCCCAGACAGATCTGCAGAAGTCCAGTTGGCAACCACCCTTTTTGGTGGCCTCCTTCCGTTCTCCCCCAGCCTTGTTTTTGCCTCCAGCCTTTTTAGTTAATAAAACCTCGACTAGTCTGCAACTTGTGTCCTCCCTCCATAAGCGCTGAGTGCCTCATAACAAAGGGATATGACCATGCTGGGCAGTTTAAGTCATACTTGCAAGATTTAGAGGAGTTTATATGTTTTACAAACCAGGACATTCTCATCAACTATATAAATATCTTAAATATTTTTTTACTAATGGTTGCAAATGGTAAAAAATCATCAAAGTAAATGGGTTATCTGAATCCAATATATAATATATATACACAGACCCTCCATCACATGACCCTGTAGGTTTCTGAGGAGCTGAAATTAGGTTTATCAGATGGTTCCCACCGTTGCATC
>JAVQJG010203212.1:0-17296 GCA_036024015.1 Craterocephalus amniculus
AACACACTTTTAGCTGTGAGGGTCTCTAACTAAAGCAAAATGAAAGCATCATGTCTATTTATCATCACTAGTTCAATCTAAAACAAGATATGGTTTAATAAAAGCATCCAACCTCAGAATGTTGCATTGATTCCATATTTATTTGAGAGGGTAAATATTAAAAGCAAACTCTCTCTGCAACAGATGAGTACAAAAACATTTCTATCCTCCGACAACAGCACTCATGTTTTAAGTCTGAAGTAAATCGCGTCATGTTTTGATCGGTAACTGTTAAAGTGCAGGAGTGTGGTGCTGCGTTTAAGGTCTGCTGACTTTGTGCTAAAATTGGAAAGCTAGTAATAAATGAAAAAACATCTTACCGGGAAGACGAGTTCCTCAAAGTGCAGAAGATGTGGGTCCTTGTATTCATAACAAGCAGAGCAAAACAAACCCACCGGCGAAGCGTCACTTCAGATAACTTTTAAAAGCCGTTTCACTTTCACACAAACACACACACACACACACACTCCAGATGCACCGACTTCTGATGTTCGTTGTAAGGTTGACAGCCGCTTTGTTGCCTTTCTTTGTCTTCCTTATCCTCCTTGGTTTCATTGGATCCTTTTCCGGATGAATGACATTAAACCGCGAGCTGTATCGGCGGCGTCAACAGGTGAGACTGTGCTGAAATCAGGCGGAGGGCGACGGCGGAGGCGGTTACCGACCTGACTCACTACACTGTGTGTAAGCTCGCCTGGACAAACCAGCAGCTCATGTGACTCTTTGCAGCTGATAAACTTCACACCGCGGGTTTTTTGTGTGCAGTGCAGGCTGCAGAGAAAGTTTCGCTCAAGTCCTGCACTGAAATGAGATTTCTATTCTGGGAAGCGGAGCAGGGTTCTCATTGTGGAGTCACCCGGGCATACTGCCAGTATGCTTAGTAGGCTACTTCCAACGAAAAGCTCCCATGGGAGTAGCCTACCATGATATTAAAGTGAGACGTTGGACACTGAAGTTGTACAGTCATTACTGAGCAGTAGCCTATGGCTGATTCATTTCTTCAGGGGCCCAGGGGCAAAACATTTTTGGCCCCCCAGAAACACAATGGAGAATTTTAGGATGGACTCAGTGTTATTACAACCTCTTGCAAAAATGATGAAAAATTATGGATCGGCACAGTTGAAGGATTTTCATTTAATTTTTGTTTCTTTTGATAAATAAAAATTTATTTAAAAATGGATGAACCAAAAGAGTAAGTTTTTAGTTTCATGGACCTCCTCTGGGGTTGGATTCTTTTAGGTGTTGACTTTAAGAAAAACAAGTATTGCTGGCCATGTCATTAAGTTCATGCGTTTCCTGAAGACAAATTTGAACGCTCATTTGTACTGAACATTCATTATTATCCTGAGAAATTACTTAATCATCACCAAACCTATTTTTCCTGGGTGTATTCCTATATCATCAAAGATTATAAAAATTGTCCGGTCTTCTTCAGGCAGTCATATGTATGTTTTATTGGACCAACAATAAAGTTGTGGAACCTTCTCCTTGCCTCATGCAGATTCATGACTCATCAGAGATAATCAGTTTTATTCAATCATTCACATCCTAAAACTAACTTTTGAGCCCATTGAATGACCTTTTTTTTTCTGTGTTTATTTAGACATTAGTGATGGTTTACATTTGGCATTGGCATCTACTTATCACTGAGCATGTACTGTAGTGTTGGTGGCTTGGCTAAGCCTTGCTCATTCCACTTCATCTGAAAATTTACTTTGTATTTGCAAAAGGAAAATGAAAAATGGGTTTGTTTTTTTAGATAGCACTTCTGTTCCCAATTAAGTTCCCAGAAAATGTTTTCATACAAGCAATGCAGCTCTGGACTTTTTTAGACATTCCCCAGAGGAGCTTTGTGAAAACGCAAGTGTCCGAATCAGCCAAACCAGATAATGTGCTTGTCCTGTGGGCTTCTTTGTGTAAAGTCCAGCCGAGCCCATGTGTGAACTAAACAATCAGCTATACAGATGATTTACACCTTGTGAGTAAGTGTGTTGATGCTGTTTTCATTATGTAACTGGCTTTGGATCAGAAGAAATCAGAAATAAAAGCAGGAAGAGGAAAGATCATTTGCTCAATTAAATGTTCAAGATTCATGGACTTTAGTCTGAAACTGCAACGAAGTCCAACAAATTTAAGGGACAGGAACAAAATTCAGATGCTCAGAAATTTATTGCAAACCAAGTATCTGACTGAGGTATTCCTTTCCCATCAAGTTCTACCCCGTCACGTTCTATCAGAGTATGACCATTAGCTGTAAGAATGTATCTTAAACAAGATGATCCTTCAATTCTTACTTTATATGTAAAAGAGTCATTTAAAATGACTACCAAGTTCTGTTTTTTCTTTTATCAGAGTTCATGCGTGAGGAAAAAAAAGCTTGAGTCATTCTTACTTTCACCGTACCCACATTAGATACAAAACTGATATGAGTATTTATCAGGTAAATTAACTGATATTATAATTTTTAACGGAAGTATATAGGCTTGGGGTGTGAAAGAATAATAAATCATTTACAATATTTTCTGTCATTTCAGAGAACAAACTAGAGAATCCAGAAATCATCAAATTAAATCTCAAATAAGAAAAACAAACTTGTTTGCAGACTTAAGACTGCTGTGATGGAGTAATGAAATAGCTTTTTTAACAAAAGAGGACTAATTAAAAATGTTCACATAAGCTGGAAAATAATGGACTGCCATTGCGGCTTCTGACATGAGTAAAAATAGTATTATTATTATCAAATTATTACATAAACTTGAATCTGATTGTTTTTTTTCTGATTGGGACTTAAACCTCTGGAAACCCGTTACTGTGTGCATCTTGTAATCTGGCCTTTGCATGACTGTTGACTTTTCTTTAAGATTATGACCATTAAGGCAATAAGTGTGTGTACGGTATAATAAAATTACATAATAACACTTCTACATCACATTCTGAGCCCAATAGATTAAAATACCTTAAAGTATTACATATTTTCATTACATTGTAGTACTACAATGTGACTTTCTCAAACTGACTTCTTTAAAGTCCCTATAACAAAATCTGCTCTTCTCACTCTGAGGACTTTATCGCCAAGCTTGGCCTCTTTACAGCTTTCTGAATGAGCCGATAGTGTAATAGATTCTTTCCAGTGACATGTGGCTGGCGTGAGAGAAAATACGCAGCAGGTTCACTGTGGCACAGAGTAAGTGGGCTGAAATGGGGCTGGCAGATGGGTGTCCGACTGGGTGAAAGGACAGCTGGCACATCGCACCCCAATAGCAAAACAAAGTCAAGAAAATAGGACCAGTTTGGATAGAAAAACACACAAATAACTCCAGCTTGAGGTGAAAACAGCCTCTCACACCCTGTTTAAAAGACAAAAAAACCAACGCTGGTGTCTGTTATTGAGGACATTAGGTGAGACGGAGGGGCTGACAGTGGCAGCTGGTGCATGGTTTGTTTGTGGAGAGGTAAAAGGTATCAACTTGCATCAGACCAGGAGACACCCTCCTACTGATAAGCTTTTCTATAACCTATACTTTCTTTTATTCATAAATCGTTTGAGAAATGCAAAGCCTCAAAGGGTTAGGTGTTGTGCATGCTGTAACAATAATAGCTTTATCTTAGCTGTTATGCATCAGGTCATTAGCCTTCCAAGAAAAATCCAAGTTCACATTTCTTCAAACCGCACCTTCCTGCCTTTAAGTTAAAGCTGAGGGATCAGCTACATTTATTTGGAGGATTATTCCCAAATATCAACTTTTCTTTTGTGGCCATAGAAAGTTTCCCCTCTTGTGTACAGAAGTGAGTGATATTCCTCTTTTCACCCGGGTTGCTCTTTTAAAACACTGCACAAGTTTGTTCTATTTTAATCAGTTTTATTCTCATATTGTCCCCCAAAACAGCTTACAATCACATGTGCAGGTTTCTGCGGTTGAGTCAGAAGACTCCACTCCCAAACAAACCTGTTTTACTGGCCTGTGAGCTGATAAAAAGCAAGATGAGAGCAGCACATTCATGAGATTTAAAATGTGAGGCTGATTTCTTTCTTAAGCCTCCTTTTTCTATTCCTAATGATCCTAATGATTTTAATAGATTCTCTTGCCTTCTGCATGACGGAAAGGATGCACACCGACTACATTATTTCAAATACCGCAATAGAAACTTCTCCTTTTATTGATTTTGAATGCAAATTGTGTAGATTTATTTCCCTGCTATGCAAAAAGGCAGTAGTTGGTAGCAGTCCGAGTGGTGAGACTGTGTGGCTATGTGTGTGTGTGTGTGTGCTCTTGGCTTTGGGGAGGCCGGAATCAATGAAAAGGCCATGTGGAAGAAGTCAGCTGTCCCAGTAAAGCATTCATGAATACTAAACCAAACCTTGAATGGAACATTCCTATTTCAGCTTCCCCTCTCATAAATTTCTTCCTCGATTCTACAGTTCACAATTACACAATTGAACAGTGTAAAGAATATTCACATTTAACTGAAGCTCAACACAAGAAAAAAAATAGTGTATTTTCTTATATAACATTATTAGCATTTTTTAACATTTAAAGAGGTAATTATTTTTTCCACAAGCATAATCAAAATGATCTCAACAGCTGCTACCAGATGATAACAGTAATTCAAATGGTTACATTTACATTTACAAAAACACAGTAAAGCACTTAATGGTAGGCAGTTTTGGTTAATGATGCCAAAACAAGCATGAAATTATAAATCACTTTATCATTGTCAGTGGTGTTCTTTAAAGGAGTGCTTTCTCTGGTAGGGTACTCAAACGTCATGCAATCCACAAACCAGATTAGCAGGCACTGAAATATCTGCAAAGAAAGACGGAAAAGATTGTTTTAAGAACACATGGTGAGTAAATCTGTGCAGTCAAGTGTCACAGACTTGACATTTTAATGGCGAAGGAAATTTATAGTAGTGTTTGCTAACATGTGGGATGGTGGTTGGGCTAGAAAAGTAACTGTTTTGATACCTATTTTCGCTGGCTTGGGGAGATTCAGGTTGTTCATGATCTTCACAAACTCCTCCTTGCTTTTTGTCAAGCGGGGGTTAAACTTGCGCTCCTCGCCGACGGTGGAAACCATCCGACCTGATTTACACAAACACACGCAGGCTATTGTTACATCTAGGGTCTTTGTGGAATGGATTTTAGCCAAAAACTCACAATAATTCTTTTTAAAAATTAAATGAAAAAGACAGATGATTATTTGCAGATATGGCACCAGGTATTAACACACAATGATGATTTAAAATTAATAAAATTTAATAAATTTAAAATAAATTGTTTATAAGCTTTTTCATATATTAAATGAGTTAGTGTCAATGGGTTCAGACAAATAATAAGATTTTAAAAATCTTAAGTTTTCAGCCAACCTAAATAGTCATGTGCTGGGTAGATGAGGCACTCATCAGGCAGTGTGAAGATCTTCTCATGAACTGACTGATACAGCTTGGCAGCAGAACCTGAATAAGGAAGACAAGAATAATTACAAAAAAAATTCATATAATACCTAAACACAAATTAAGGTGTTCAGAAGTTGCAGATAATTTTCACAAAGAAAAATCAGCTTAAGTGTAAAAATGATGCAATTATTAAACCTGGTCAGCAGTGCAATGGCAAGTCTTTAAAGCAACAATGACCCCTTGTGTTCACCAAACAGCATTACAAGAAACAAAGCTCTTCACCTTAAGAAATCAAAAGTCAGGAAAACTTTTACCTACCCTGCTGGAAGTCTGTCCTGCCACAGCCTCTTATAAGCAGAGCGTCCCCAGTGAAAGCCATGCTCTGATCTCCTGACACCAGAGTTGAACAGCCATCAGTGTGTCCAGGTGTTTCTCTCACAACCAGAGACTAGAGTTGAAAAGATCAGCTGAATGCATGTTAAATTGGTTTTAGTTAAGCAATTGCAGCTAAAAGGTTTTGATCATTTACAGATTCAAACAACGTCCAATACACATTCAGATCCAAAGATCGAACTTTTAAAAAAATACACATAAACTCAATCTGTAAAATCTTATGTTTTGTGTTCTTCTTACATGTCTCCCAAAAGTGATCTTGTCCCCCTCAGACAAGTGGATGTCAGCAGAGGCACCGCTGAATTTGGAGATGGCGCTCTTCAGTCCGACCACCCTTTTCTTCATTAGTCCAGTGCTTGTTATGTGGTCTGCATGGCAATGGGTATTTACTGGCCAAAAGAAGGGGGGGAAGTATAGATCAGTTCATCAATGGGAAGTTGCTCTATTTATCTCAAACATGTGTGTTTTAATTTAATCATAAAGTGCTAGGGATGCAGCGATTCACTCAAGCCAAGATTCCATTCGATTCTAGATTTTAAATTCTCGATTTAGATTATTTACGATTTTTTTGCAATAAAATTAATTTTAGGAATTTTATGGCCAAATGAATTGTCTTTTTCTTATATTTGCCTTTTTCTCCCTTGTTTAAAACTGTGACCTTCTATTGCCTGTTGTGCTAACAAAATCTAACACTGAACAAATAATTATGATAGATATGGAAATTATTACAAATCTTTTTATGAAGAAAAGAAGTTTTCTTTGTTTTGAACGTCATCTGCACTGATTGCATTGATGCATTGCATACAAATAGATTTTCCTTTTTTCTACATCGATTACCATTTAAACCAGTTTCAATCGATTTTAAATCGATTTTCAAAGTATTGTTACATCTGTATAAAGTGCTGTTATTATTTTCTTATTAACCAAGTTTTTTTTACTGTTGTGGTATCAAGAAACACATATTGATTCGTTTAACATCACTTTAAAACATTATTATGTAGTCTTGTATATTTATAGTTTGTAAAAATTAAATAAGAATTAAAAATATAATTTCTAATCTCAGTCAGTCAGTATTGTCTAGGAAAGATATTCAGAGCACATGTGATACAATTTTTTTTATTCAGGGCTATAATACTAACCCTAAACAAAACTGTTCCAACATTACAGAACTAAAACCAGAATTTAACAACTTTTCTTAAGATCAATTGTTGCAGAGGGGGGTCAGTTTCCATTGAGCTGAACAATTATCAATTTTAAGACAGTAAATGGTTTACTACTGTACATGTATGTAGATGCATCCTGATAGTGAACACACAGGATGTACTAAGACCGTTTGAAATTCATCGACAGAAACTATGCCTTTGTCCAGCCACAGAAACATATATACCTGCCACTTTTAGGTTGAGCCCCAATTCATTTATGAGCTTCAAGTCTCTGTCAATGGTCTCCAGCACAGGATCAATGATGACAGCCTCCTTGGTGTCCGTGTCTGCCAGCAGGTAAGTGTAGGTGCTACTCTCTGCTTCAAACAGCTAAACAAGAAATACAAGTCAGTGTGACTGTGCAATAAATGCTGACAGTTATCAACATACGTGAGAAGGGTCACGTACTCCACATTCATAGATAGCATAATTTTGTATGAATGACACAGACAATAAGAAAGTAAGTAAAAGAGAAAACTAAAAGCCTGCTATACATGAATGCTTTGATGTGTTACATATCTAGTACATGCATTTTTTTTCCGGGATAAGTCTTGGGGGCGTCTTGTAGACAAAACAATCTCCTTTCTGGATCTACCCGCTTCCTCGTTGTGGATCCCTTAATCACACAACTGACATTGACAAAGTTTGCTCACCTTATAATGCAAAAGAGCTGCATACTGTCCATGAAAAGTAGCACCTAAAAATATTTTGTTTTTGTCAGGTGCTGTGAAGCCATATAACCCGGTACAAAACAAATACCACAGGGTCTACAGCACTGTCAGCACCATGAAGTCAACACTTTACAGTGCAGCCATCAAGCTTGTAATCCTACCTACAACAAAAACACACCGCAGATTGATCAGAGTTAAGGGCGTGTTTTGTTGGAATATCCACAAAAGAACCCCCAAAATTAATTTGATCATTTAATTTGACTCAATGTATTAAAAAACACGACAGTATAATTATAAATAAGCGTTAGATAATGGAAGGATGGATGGATACTGTAAAGTAAGCTAAAAGCTAACTCTGCCACTTCCTCACTTACTATGAATAAAAAAGGTTAAACATTTTTAAACTCTGGTGTTTCAAGTCATGGCAAAATAAAACCACATTAAAGCAAAAATAATGTAGACCTACTTGTCTGAAAAGAAGTCCGGGGTTCACCGTCATCCTGGAGCAAAACGACCTGCTGTTTACTAGAAGCGGCACACCAACAGAATTTACGCCGGGACAGAAGCGCCTCCTCTGGGTCACTACGTAACTCGAGCCCTCTGTGCTCGCGCTGAGACGCAGCGTTTGAGACACAAGCCGTTGAACAGGTTTAACCCTGCTTATTACCGAGCACATTCTGGGAAATAATAGCTTGATAACAGCCAGCGATTTACACGGCGTCTTAGAAGTTCCGGTGATAACGGTATGCACTACCTCTGCCAGCGGATTTGCGTAAGATACGACCAAACTCCGCCAAATAACCCAGCAGCGCTATTATAGGCTCTGCAGTCGCCCTCTGTCAGTCACACTGGTGTCACTCACTTTGTACCGTGGTTACAAACCACAACCATGGCGAATGTTTGGGTTATAAAGCAACCAATGTTGAATTATCCACTTAGCTCTGCCAACTTCCTTCACAGACGCGTCCTCAAGCAGGTCATATACAGTTGACGGTGGCGCGCACGTACTGCGCGTGCTCAGAAGGCAGGCAGATAACAGCTGTTGTGTACGTGACTCGTTACCTATCACACATCCACAATAAAATTATAGTCTGTTGTGTAAATGTGCAATCATTTGACATAATTATACATGAAATTATTAAATGTTTAGAATAAACAACACCGTTTTGGAAACTTATTTTATTCTTTTTTTAAACCAAATTTTGAACCATCGACAAAACTTGTTTGTACCAGAGCCATTTCTGGTGTGTACCAGTGTCACGACCCGGGCAGTAAAACGTGACAAAACAAAGGGGAGGACACGCTGCTCCAAAAATATATATATTTATTTTAAGTAACTAACAGAAAATAAGTATGCAGCATGTAAAGGTTGGCGTCAGTGGTGTAATGTGGTTGCGAATCAGTGTCTGAACAAACAAACCAGCCTGCGGAGGAGAGACAGAGAAAGAGGAGAAAGCCTGAGCTTTTATACACTCAGGTGCTGTTGATTGATTAGCCGAATGATGTCAAAGCTACCTACAAAAGGAAAGCAAAAAGATTAAGATGGACCACCAGGGCCGTCACAACCAGCAAAAAGAAGATGCGACCTAATGGAAATTAATTTGATGAAATATTCAGTTATGCAAAATATCAAAATTTCTTTTTAACTTATTTTGACATTTCATTGCAGTTTAGTTTTATCTATGGAATATTAAGCAGTTTTTCCTTTATCCAACATGTTTATACTTTTATTAGTTTTGAGAATTATGTCTGTAACCAACATTATAATATGACCTGTTACACTGTCCCATGTGAATTCGGATTATTTATTCTCTGTAAAAATAATATATGCATGACACCATGTAGGCATATAGTTTCATGACTTTATTATCTATCTATATCAGCCCACATTTATATCTTTTAATTTTCACTTTTTCATGTTATTTTCTCTTGTATTATATTAAAGGGTTTCACTCAGTTTGCTCCTGTTTGTAATCCTGTTTAAAATCTACATGACCACCATGCATACAATTGAAATTCCTCAAGAGCCAGGACAGTTTGTTAAGTCACAAGTGTTTAATATTGATATGTTTTTGTTGTTGTTGTTGTTTGTTTGTTTGCTTGTTTGTTTTACCTATATTCTATTTTATTTTTGGTTGGTTTTTTTTCTTTGAGGTAAGAACAGGACATTGTACAGTCATAAAAATAAAATGTACATGTGAGCAACGAGCACTTTGGTTTTGTTTTGTTTTTCTTTTCTTGCCAATAGTGATAAAACCATCATAAACTTCTATCATCTGATCTAAGAGCCTTACACACAGTCAACACAGACAGATAAATAACATGCAATCTTTATTGACAGTTATCTCATTGAAGTTTCTGGTACTGAGGAGGTGTCGGACTCAGCTGCAGTGTTTTTTTCCAGCTCCCCTGCTTTACCCTGTGACAAGTATTAAACACAGAACAACCCAACATTAAAACAGTTTTACACATTTCCATATATTGAATTGATCACATATAAAGTTTTCAGACTATAAAAGTCTCTTGTCTGCATAACACAAAATACTAAATACTCTCCTCAAACATGTCTTATATTTCCTAATGCATCTGTCCCTTGAATATAATGTTGAATATTAGTTGTTAACACAATAGCTATAGCAAGAGTTGTAAGGTTACTACCTCTGTGTGTCCTTCGACCCACTGGAGTAGTTGTGTTACTCTACTGTAGACACCTGGTTTATTGGGCCGTGCACAGCCCTGTCCCCAACTCACAACCCCCGCAAGCCTCCATTCACCATTAGATGTCTCACACACCAGTGGCCCACCACTGTCTCCCTTTGAACACAAACATTACAGAACTGAATGTACGCATGCTTAATGGTAAATACTGTAGCACAGGGTTGACTGCAGGTGTGCAGAAAAAGTTCCTCCATGTTCGGTTTTACAGAAGACATTTATGTCGCTGGGTGTATACCTGGCAGGAATCCACGCCCCCAGACATGCTGCCAGCACAGATCATCCGAGGAGTTATAAAGGCACCATAAACGCTCAAGCTGGAGCAGGTTGTTTGAGATATCACCTGTACCTGAGCCTGTCTTAGCTCATCTGACACAAAGCCTGGAAAAAACAGTAAGAAAATGAATAAAGGACTTTTACAAAAAGGAAAAAATCCACTCAGTGAGTTAAAAAAAATTTAAAAAGTGTGTGCATCTGGGTTGTAGATGGTCTCAGCAGGGTTAATTACTATAGTTGTCTTATCACTTTACACCATATAGCCTACTGTAAGACTTAAAGTGTTTATACTTGAGAGCCTCATATGCATTAAGGTACAGTAGCTGTATGTCTCTAAAAAGGAAATTTCCAAGTCTTTCAATATGCACAAAACATTTCCAAATCTTAATCCAAAAGTTAGTGTGTTGTGTGAAGTGTAAATAAGTACAGAATGCAATGTTTTCAAATTTTGTAAACCCATGTTTTATTCCCAGTAGAACATTAAAAAGAGATGTCTGAAAGTTAGATAGTAAAAAGAAAAAACTTTGTTATGTAAAATTGCAAAGACTTTTAAGATCCAGTCATCTAAAGTATGATAATCAAAATATTCATAAATTCCAAAGGAATCTGTGTGCAAAGAGACCAAACATCAACCCTGGATGTGATTTCAGGAATAATTTTCCACTGGAAAATGATTGCAACATGTGTGGGCAGCTTACTGCTAAGGCAAAATCACTCCTGAAAACTACATCTGCTCCCATTCAGACAACCTCTCTGTCAGAGAAAATCTTGCATTTTTCAGTAAGACAATGGTTGATTACATCCTGTATTATGGAGCACAACTGCATCACAGGAGAAGAGTCCAGGTGTTAAACTGGCCTGCTTGCAGTCAAGATTTTTCACCAGTGGAAACCAGCTGGTGCATCATGAAATGAAAAATGTGGCACAGAAGGCCCAGGATTGTTGAGCAGCTAAAATCCTGAACCAGGCAGTGGTGAGTCAGCTTTAATCTCTTTAAACTCCAGCAGCTGGTCTCCTCACCCCCCAAACATCTACAGACAGCTGTTGAAAGAAGAGGGGATGCAACACGATGATAAAAATCATCCTGTTTAATGATTTTTTTGTGTTGCTGCTATAAAATTAGAAATAAGTTAATATTTTCTATAGAATAATATTGCATTCTGTTTTTATTTATATTTTACACTGTCTTGACTGTTTGAAATCAGAGCTTTTTAACAATTGTTCATTTCATTAATATTTGTTCAGTTTAACTTTCAAGTTTTTAACTTTCAAATCAAGGCATCATTGTGTATTATTTTTGAATCCTAGAAAGTTCCATTCAGTGACAGTGCACCTCCTTCATGAGTGAATCCCCAGCCTGTAATCCAACAGGCCGCTCCAGGAGGAAAGGACTCATTCTGTGTGGGTAAACACACTGGTCTCGCCCCACCTATAAAAAGATAACGATCACACTGAAATATAATCTTGCACGCATAATGGTCATGACACATATTTCCATCTATTAACAGACATTCTTTCTCTTGCATTATTTAACTACAAGTTACTACTTATTTCTGGAAAGAAATTTTTAAAGAGAAAAAGTCAAGGTAAATTTATGTGTTACAGAAAATCAACTATTTATTCAGACGAACAAAAGGGAGCTGCATGTTATGTGTTTTCTCAGTTCTGCCAACAGGTGGCGCTGCCTTATTACCTGTCATGTCCATGTCGGTGACGGTGCGCAGCAGCCCCACATCATAGTCATTGTTGTGGTTGTTGAAGCGAGGGTGGTAGAGGATCTGCAGTGCTCTGTAGCGTTTCCCAGGGGAGTTGTCTGCAAGGTTCACTGTGCCCACCACAACCAGCCAGTCACCCACTTCCAGCATATTGTTCCTACAGGAATGTGAAAACAGAGTTTGTGGTTACTGTCACAAGTTCAAGCAGTTGGCGGCTTAATCTGGCTTTCCCCTTTCTCTGATTATTTCTGGCTCCATTCTATGATACAGGTTTTCAACCCTCATAGCTCCCTACGCTTTCTAAGGGGGTAGCAAGTGACTTTTAATGTTGTTACTTTTTTCTACTAATGCAAATCTATGGGCTACACACAGGTCAGTCAATATTCAGTGTGTCCTGTAGCAGGAGAGAAGTGACTCAGGCCAACAAATTGGATTTCACCTAGAACATTTTTTTTAGCTATGTTGTTTGCCTCCTGCAGACTGTTTATGTACACAGAATAAGACTTTGGAGGGTTTAAAATCTTAAACTTTGACAATCCTGTTTAATTTTTTAACAAAATTTTGCAGAATTATGAAAACATATCTGTCCATCACATTTCTCTTTTATAAAGCCTTAAACTTTGCTACGATTAGTTTTGCTCAAACTTAAAAGTAAAAAAGAGCTTTCAGTCAACATTTAACTTAAGAGTCTGACAATGGCCAATAAATGTTTTTCTCTTACATAAGTTTCTTCAACATTTTCACTCAAGTCCTGTTTTTTATCTGCACCACCGCATGCTGCTAAATCTACATTTAAAGACAATACGTCATTAAAAAGTACTTCACGTATACACAATTTATAGTCAGTGTGAGATTATAACAGGGAAAAAATGTACAAAGAAATAAATGTTTAATTTATTTTCAAATTAAAAATGATTTATTTACTCTTTGGCTCAACAAACAATTCAACAAGCAGCTTATCATTTGTTGTGGACCTCAAATGTCTGCAGCAAGTGCTCAGAATCCTAATTAAACTTTCTAGGAGAGCAGAAGAGAGCCCCCGAAGGCACAACGCCATCTGTCATGTTCAAGCTGTGGGTTACAAAATATGCAGAAACACTGAATCTTTGCTTTTTTTCCCTTCAGTTCTTGATGTGAACCTAACTCCATTTAATCATGGAACCTTGATGAGAGGTCCCTCCTGACTTCCTCTGACCTGCTAACGCTTTTTGCTTTACTCCCTTTTCATACATCGGCCTCTTACTCAACAAAGCAGTGGGCAGCAGTGATGACCCAGTGAGGGGAGATGATGGCGCCACCGCACACATGCTTTCCTCTCCAGTGCATGCTGACTTGCCAGCCCCAGTTGTGTTCTGCAAGTGTCCCTCCAACAATACGGCGGCCATCACTGGCCATAACCGGACAATCTGGAAATGAGATGATGATTAAGAAATGAAGCGGGCAAGAAACCAATAAAAATTCAAATCTATCTCCAGAACTGTGGAACTCAGTAAGGGAATATAATAGATACATAAACGAGTTTAAAATGATGGCGATGGTGATATTTAAACTTGCTTCCATGATAAAGCTTCAATACTTTGAGCATAAATGCCAGACACTTGATGGGAATGGGCAAATCTTCTGTCCAGGATAGATAAGAAAACTTTTTCTGCACCAATTAATCACTGAATGAGTTCTATATTCTTCACCTGCAGTGATGTTTCCTGTCTCGTTCACAGGATTCTTAGATAGAAAAGGCTGTTGGCTTGGAACACTGCAGCTCCCTTCCACATCACAGAGAGGTTGTGGTTTACCCAACTCCGATGGGAACGCCAGGAACTTGACTAACATAAAGAAAAGTGAAAATCACCAAGATAACACTCCGGGATGGCAATAGATGGAGAAACTTTGAATATAAATCGGTGAAATAAGGTTTGCTAAAGCTGAAGCTTAGCAAAACATTGCGACCAAATAAGATGGTCAGGGAACTGTGAAATTATTGTACCTTTGCCCTTTTGTGCTAGTTTTCCTGAAAAAAAAAATCACATTCAATTTCATTCAGTTGATAGAAAAAGCTTAATGGAGGACATGACTGGCATCGTGAATGTACAAAACTAATTTAGATTTTCTTTTCATTTCATTTGAACTTCATCCTGATAACAGACCTCCCACTAAATGTGAGTGCTTCCTGAGGCACAACTAAGGCAGTAAGGTTAGATTATGTGATTAGGTTTGGGTTTGCCTTTATTTGAGTGAAGCAGTTTGATTCCAGTACAAGCCCTCCAAGTTGTAGTTAATCTGCTTATATAATAATTCACATAGAGATCATGCACCTGTGGTGTGAATACATAACTTCTGCAATGTGTGAGTGATAGGGGGGTGCAATGTAACAAAAATGTCATTTATTTAAAGCGCAAGTGTGTAATATCTGCAACGTTTAACGGTCAAACTGCAGATTCACAACGATTGCACCCCCTCCCCCCACCACCGCTCGCCTTCCAAGAATACGGTAGCCGTCGGGATACAATGCACCGCACAGCAACATTGGCATTACCTGCCTTGTCAATTGACGAGGTTTGATGAACAAACGTGCGTTGCTGACAAGTTTGTCCCCTTTACGCCACCAAATTTCAAGATACCGATGCAAAATGGCAGCCTTGTATGAGGTGCGCAGACACATATGTATTTATAAATAACTAATTCTAAGCAATGAGAATGTTATTATTTTGATGGGATTGGGAAACTTTCATAAAATATATATTTATGAAAGCAATACCTGATTTTTATCAATATAAAGCCAAATTTAAACACAAAACAAAGTTACACACTGTACCTTTAAGTTAAAGTAGTATCCATGTGGTGAGATTAGTTTTCAGTTATATTTACAAAACTGAAGATATACTGTATAATGATGCATGAGAACCAGTAACCACTTTTCTCTACCACTTTAACTGGAGAAGGAGTTTTCATATTACTCACCTAAGAGAGCAGAAGTGATGACCAGTTTGATCATGACCGGGATTCCCACGAATGCCAGCAGCTCACAAGTTGTACAAGCCTGAGTATTTGTAACTACAGACAAAAAGGCAAACAACTCTTAACTTGCATTCACAAACAACCTGACTTCATCATTTGGTTCCAGGACTGTGGTGTTTCAGCTCTGAAATCCAGTCCAAGCATTAAGTCTTTTTGAGATATTAGATCAGGGAGCAGTCCTTTTCCACATCTAATTTAAAATCAGGTTGCAGTGTGAGATGAGACCCAGACCTTCCCCCAGTTATCGCTCCCAGCTAACAGGCATTCACAATCAGTCAAGAGATATAATTTTACCAATAAGTCCTTCAACTGCCTTGAGCTCTCCTTCTGGTTGGACAGGTCTGAAAAATCATCAGCAGGAGACAGACTATGTTGTTCTGGGAATCACATTTGAATCAAGAGATTCTGCCCCTCAAGCTGTCAACCTCCTGCACTTTGTTCCATCCCCAGTTTCTCCCTGTGGCCCTTCCCCTTCATTTGACAGAAGAGCACCAACTAAGAGGGAGGATTATGGAAAAAGCCAGAAATTTGAGGGCCATGGCGATGGTAGATGTCCCGCTGATTCTTGATCTCTAATACAAAATGAACACCTAACCTGGAGGGGCAAATTTGCTTTGTCTTGTTTCCTTTGGTTTCATCAAACTGTAATGAAGGCCAAAGGAAACAATTGGAAAAAATCTCGATTTTGTAAGACATTTATACTGCAGCTAGCTTCAACAATTTATCTACACCAGAAAAGTCCATTAAAACATGCTAATTGCCCACTAAGGTATGGTAAATTATGGCTTAAACAGACTCTAAAACACATTATTCCACAACACATTATATGCTGTTTAGACTAAAGCTCTAAGGTTCTTAACCTGAGGCAGTTCTTAACCTGTCTAAACCTGAGGTTCTTTGAACCAACAGTGTTAAAAGGATTGATCATCAAAAAGCTGAACTAACCCAGCTGCGTGGACTGAATACATCCTTAATGGTGGGGATAAAACTTTGGCTGCATTTTGTTCAGTAAAGGTAAAAAAAACTGAATCAGTCTTATGCTTGAATGACAGCTACCTGAGGAGGATGAGCGATGGTGAAATGTGGATTCTTTCTCTGGTGTCTGATGAAAGCTTATCAGCAGGAGACAGACTATGTTGTTCTGGGAAGAGCCAAGGTGACTGAGTCATGAACTGTTGGAAGTAATTTATTCTTCTTTTCTTGAAGGATATTTTCTTTTCTATGCTTTATACTGTAGCAATTCTTTAACTGGACTCTATCATAACACACAAGATAGGAAATCGTCCATCCAATAAAAGTAGAGGATAAACAAATGACCTCCCGTGGACCCACCACCCACGGGAGGGGCCGTAGGGGTCGGGTGCAATGTGAGTCGGGCGGCAGCCGAGGGCGGGGACCCTGGCGGTCCGATCCGCGGCTGCAGAAGCTGGCTCTTGGGACGTGGAACGTCACCTCTCTGGTGGGGAAGGAGCCTGAGTTGGTGCGCGAGGTTGAGCGTTGCCGGCTAGATATAGTTGGACTCACCTCGACGCACGGCTTGTGCTCTGGAACCCGAGACCTTGAGAGGGGATGGACCCTTTTCCACTCTGGAGTTGCACGCGATAGGCGCCGAGCAGGAGTGGGCATATTGGTTGCCCCCCAGCTTGGTGCCTGTGTGTTGGGGTTTACCCCGGTGGACGAGAGGGTAGCCTCCCTCCGCCTTTGGGCGGGGGGACGGGTCCTGACTGTCGTTTGTGCTTATGAACCGAACGGCAGTTCAGAGTACCCACCCTTTTCGGGGTCCTTGGAGGAAGTGTTGGCAAGCGCTCCCTCCGGGGACTCCCTCCGGGGACTCCCTCGTTCTGCTGCGGGACTTCAATGCTCACGTGGGCAA
>JAVQJG010203224.1:0-15137 GCA_036024015.1 Craterocephalus amniculus
GTGTGTGTGTGTGTGTGTGTGTGTGTGTGTGTGTGTGTGTGTGTGTGTTTATAGGCCACTGCAGCACTCTTTATAAACACATCAGTTGGGTTGACAGTGCACAGCGGGAGGCAGAGAGAGCCTTGAGACAGCCTGGGACAGAGGCCTCATAAAAAATCACTTCTAATTTATTTCCCTCCAAATTGGAAAGTGCACGCTCACACCTGACTAAATCATCACGCGTCAACTGGAGACGGCCCCCCACTGGACGCTGACGAAACCTGATCCCAGTTTTGCAGCGCAGGCCCAAGCCAGGCCTGGCAGAGAAAATACAGTGTCATGCCGCATACAAACAAAATCCTTAATGGATTTTGCAGATGTGTGGCTCCTGATAGTCCTTCAACAACCAGTTCACCAGCGCTTCTACCTCCCAACCTGCACATTTCATCTGGCTCACGCTTGCCATCAGAGCTTTATCTTTTTTTTTCGCACTTATTTCTATTTTAGGAGTTTAGTGCATCATGCCCTCCACCTTCTCTACTGTTCTTTCACCTCACCTATTGCTCTTCTTTAATTGCCATTTATTCTGACATGCCCTTTTGATCTGTTCAAGCTGATTATTCTCTTTCAGTAGGTCTTCCATGCCCGTTTTTGCTTCTTACTTCTATTTTCTGCTGCCCTTGTGTGGCAGATTCCCCCTGATTTATGTTAAAAACATAGGTCATTACAAAGCATTTGACATGGCAACTATAAACTTGACAAACTCTCTGCAAACAGCAGGGGTGGTTTTTTATGTTTTTGTGTGTGTTCACACTACATACTTTATATGTGTTTTACATGTTACTCTTTAAATCTTTGATGTTACGTGGAGCACTTTGTGATGCATCATGTATGAAAAGTGCAAATAAAGTTTGATTCGATTCTAAAAATGTACGTTTATTAGAAAAAAACACAATAATTCATTATCTTAATTACTATTATCACATCCTTTTCAATACAGCACAATTCTCAGTTTTATACCTTATAGCCACATCTAAAGTAAAATATACTGTATAGTGAATTAGAGATTGGGGACAAAACAGGATCGAGTTACTTGTTGATCGAGCATCCACTTCCCAAAAGGAGCATATCAATTCACTGCTCATGCCAAATTGGCTTCCAAAGAAATAAAATGTTATCAGCTAAAACACTGAACTTTTGGCTTCAGAATGTGAGTAAAAAAAACCCAAAGGAATAAGTAAGATAAGTTTTCTGCAGCTTTTTTCTACAGTCTGTGAGAAATAATTGTGTATAAAATATTTCAGTAGACAAGCATTTCTTTTATAGTTAAAAAAAACAAAACAAAGAAGCTTCATTGATCATATCTGAAATGAACTGCTTGTTATGAAAGATCGGCTCAATTGGATTTCTTTCTGATTTGCAGTTAATGTGTAATTTGCCTTTCATTAGCTGAACTGCACTTTCCATTTTCACGCTACTTTTTGAACTGAAGATACACGTTTTTAGCTTATCCGGATAATCAAATGAAATTCCACAATTGAAGAAGAGTACTTTTTACATATTAACCTTCAACTCCTCATTTTGTGATGGTTGAGCTTTTTTACTTACAGGACAAAAATCCTCACAGGGTGTTGCCACTCAATAGCTGCATTCACACATGCATCTCACATTAATATCTTATAATGAAGACACAATTTTGCCTCACTCCTATGTTATGTGCTGTGTCCTGCATGCTCAAGTTATTCCCTTACTCCTCCGCTCTAATATATCCTCCAGAGAGTGCACTGCCAGCATAAAACTTCCTGCTGTGATGTGCTCTTGTGACAGCGACTGCAGAAAAGAGTGGCCCATATTGTCTGAAATTTCTCCTTAAAATCTCCTGTCAGTGTCTGTAAAAAACATTACATATTGTAGCTCAGTATGTTAACTGTTTGTGTAATGCAAAGGTAGCAATGTTAAAATAGCAATGTGTAAGGTATAAGGTCACAACTGACAGCAAATAGATTAATCACTTAAGAGTAAGCCCAATTTCATGATACTGTTAGTATTTGATTTTGCTTACTTTTCCTTAATCCTGTGCTTATTAACCTTTGTAGGCGTAATGTAGACATAAGAAAAAGAAACAATTAGACTATGCTAAAAAATAACTAATGCATTAAATTAAATCAAAACTATCCAGTATTCTCCTCCAAAGACATGCAGCAGTTGTTTTGCTGACTCCACACACTCTCCATAACTCACCACAACTGACTGACCAGTCATGCGTGTGTATTCCAAACACAGTTTTGACCTTACCTTCCCACCACAAATACTGTCCCCCTTCATTATATAATGAAGACTGCAGCTAAGGAGTTTAAAACCAAACAAAAAAACAAATCCCAGCATGCCATGTGAAAACAAAAAGCGGTGGAAGGGGCTGAGAGAGTGGGAGAAAAAGAAAACACAGAACGTGTCATAAGCAGTAGTTCAAGCAGAGCGAGTACTATTCTACAGTATGAGCGTTCATAAATAGGACTGCCACGCATGAACCAAGGCATGGATCTCTACTAAACATAAATTCAACTTAAAAATGTGGAAGTAAAAACAGAGACAGACAAACGAACAGCATGATAAAATATTCTGTTTTGAAAAGACTATTGCTACTTTAAGCCTCACCACTTGTTGGTTTTCACTGCTCTGACTTGCCCTCTGACTTGAGTGCCACTGTGTATTATTGTGACCAGGGGACAGGACAAAGCACTCATATAATGATGTCAGTGGGAATTGGTTTTCCAAATTCACCCCAAGGGATTGAGGTCAGCATGAGTTATGGAATAATAGCACAGACACTTTTTTATTATAACAAACTCCTCCTTGGTGTCCTTCTGTTTTTATTGTATCATTTTTTCTCTCATTTCTTTCTCTCTGTCTCTAGGTTTCTGTTGTTTCATGTGATAACTGTAATTTAATGTATGCTACTACAGAGCAGAATGATTTAAAACAGTGAACTCAGTGTCCATTGCTTGCCACCATGTTATTCCTAAATGAGAAGACAAAAAGAAAAGATTTGTATGCTGTTGAGCTTCATAAATAGAACCATGATATGCTTATGAATAAACAGATATATGAAAATATATTTTGCTACTGCTGATCCATATAGAAGTCTTGCACAACTGAAATATTTTGTATTGTTTTTTTACTCATTAATTAACTGAAACATATGAGGCACTCTCAGTATTCATTTGCCTGTTAGTCTGTTATCCTCATAAAGGAACTATGCCCTAGTTTAGTTAGCGATAGCGGCTATTTTTTTTTAGCTTTGGCGTGACGCTCTTTCTCTGCTACTGGGTTTAACTTTCGTTACTTAATTCCTGATCCCTAGGGGAACGCTATTACTGGCTGATCGGAATCTGGACGTTCCGAAAGTTAACCCGGCAGAGAAAGAGCGTCACATCAAAGCTTAAAAAACTAGCCGCTAAACTAGCCGGACATGATATCGGGTATAGCTCCTTTAAGAAATTCTTTGGCATTCACATCCGTAACACGTCTGAAAGAAATATACAAATACTTAATTGTAGTTGGAGCAAGAAATGGAGGGTGGGGATCACTAAGCTATGGTGTTATCAGTCACCAAGCTTGTTGGAACCAGGCAGGTGTGCAAAGTAGCCAAACTTGTCTTTTTAAAAAAAGGTTTATGTCTACCAAAAAGTTCAAATGATTACATAATTAAATATTAATGGATTATATGGCCTTTAGATGACCAGGTGTATACAAGAACACTCAAATGTAGTCCAACAAATGGCAACCTCAGCTAAGAAACCAAACAATCCAATTTCTTTGGTTATAGAGACAAATTGTCTGGCAGGAGGGGGATGTGGTGTTTTGACGATCTACTATGTGGGATATACAAATTATCTGAAGAAGCCGAGACTTGCAAACATTAAGACACTCAAATGTCTTCAAATTGTGATGACTGGGAGGTTCAGTGCTCCTTGAAGCCATGATTATTTTTCAACATATTGCACCCATTTTCATGTTTCATACAAATTTTGAGGTCACAGACTAATGGCCCAAACATGAGTTAAATTGGCAGCCTGATCCGCAGATATTTATTGAATGCTTTGCATGAACGAAGCAAAGATGAAGCAAAGATGTAATCTGAAAAGCTCACAAAGACAACTTGACAGAGACAGGAGTTGGTCCAAGCCATCAGCGAGAAGCCACAGCCAAGGACGATGCAGGAGATTGGAAGAGGGGATAAACCGAGAGGAAATACAGAAAATTAAAACAAAACACATTACTGGGAGCATAATGAGTAGTCTGTTCAGCTACTTTAGCAAAATTTGGTTAAATATTAGCATGAACAACTATGCCTTCTTGGTATATTCAGCAGACATTACCAAAACAGACTTGCAGGGGTGGATTTAGTCATTTTGGGAGCCATGGCAAATACTAGCATGACCTCCACTTTCCCATATTTTCTAACCTTTTTCCAACCCTTATTCATCTTAGATCAATAGGCTGTGTATTCTTGAAATTGAATTTTCACACAAGAAGACTCAAACTTTGATCAGTGGCCACAGAATACAGGAATAAGGTCAGCCAGTTAATCTTAACATTTCTTCACCACAATATTAAGATTGTGATTAACTTGATGTATAGATGTATATATTTGAGCGGAAACCTCCATCTGAGAAATGAGTGCCAAAAATGGCAGTTCATCCACTAAGGGCTGGCACCAAAATAAACCAAATCCCCATGGACCGGGGTTACTCATTCTGCTCCTAAGAGAGCTGCAGTCCAGCAGGTTTCAAGTATTCCTGTTTCAACAAAACTGAATCAATTTCAATGGATCCAACAGCCAAGTTCTGAACATTGATTCATTGAGTAAATGGTAAATGGACTGTACTTGTATAGCGCATTTCTAGTCATGGGACAACTCAAAGCGCTTTTTTTACACTACATGCCTCGTTCACCCATTCACACCCATTCACGCAGCACCTATATTGATATATACTTGGTGCTCAGTAGCTAACCATTCACACACATTCACACACCCAATAGGCACATCGAGAGGCAATGTAGGGTTCAGTGTCTTTCCCAAGGTGACTTCAAAATGTAGTGGAGGGGAATCACACTGCCGACCTCCTTTTTAGTAGATGACAGCTCTATCCACCTGAGCTACAGCCGCCGAGTCAGGTATGTAGGAGCACGGATATGTGGAAATCCTGTTCTCGTAGGACTGGAATTAGTAACCCTGCAATTGACTTCAAATAGCAACTAACAGAGTCCCTTACCGCTTTAGCCCGCCAAACACTGTTAGCTGGCTAGCTTCTATTAGCCCCATTAGCTCATAGGTATATCCAACTCAGAGTTTCATGGGGGTCAATCATCCCTTCCCATGCTCACACCCCTCCCCTCAGTGCCACCTCATTTCCCATCTTTGTGTTTTCCGGGAATGACAAGAATACCATGATGTACAGTCATATACCATGATATAAACCATTACAACCAGTACTGCTGTGGTATTCAGCTCAAGCATGCTACTTGAAATTTCACTTTGGGACACCGTATTACAGCTTTTGTTTGGTTTATTGTAAACTCAAAAATGCAGCATAATGCATAACCTTCTTACCATCAGTATAGCAAGATCTCTCTTTAAAACCTGCTGCCAGTATCACTCCTCACATCTCCCTCTCTTGCTGTCAGAGATAAGTAACTCTATCTATGCTGTTTTCTATGACCAGATGTTCAACTCTGAATAACCCATGGCTGGATAATCCAGGCAGATCACAACCTTAGTACCACTTCAGCTCTCAATGACACCATCATCTTTCCATTTAGATCAGTTTTAAATAATGATCCTGAATTTTTAAAGACAAAGGGCTGGGTCTACTAAAGGTTTGTGTGTGTTAAAACATGTGCGACTTGACAGCATGTGTAAAAACATGTTTCTGCTGTTTCAGCTAACCAAGGATTGAGCCTATTAAACAGAAAAAATTTATGCTTGCAATCGATTTAGCATGCTTAGCTTTCATGAATATGCAGTCTGCGTGTTTCTGCCAGAATATGTAAAATATTGGGAGGGGTAAATGCAAATATAACAGCTTTACTTGCACAATTTGATTCAACAAAAGAGTAGTGGCTGTTTTTTGTATCAATATTTATGCTTTCTGTGAGTCAGGTATTAACTGGCTCAGCTTTATGCAAAAATGTTTGCAGCTTCTGGATGAGAAGAAGCGGCCCAATGTTGTAGTACTGCAAATCATTCTGCCCAACTATATTTTCTCATGAATGGTGGAGGCAACATTCTTAGTAATCATTCTTTAAGTCCGTGACAATCAACACAGCAAGCACCACAATTCAACATGAGTTTAAAAACGAATGAAACAAAATATTCACACCCACTTTAGCTTAATGGTTGTTGAAGCTGACGTTAATTATCCATTTTTTGCAGTTGTTGAGGTGCTGCTATAGCCCAATTAGGCCATGTCAATCCTGTGTTACAGAAGGCACATCTCCTGTGAAATATTTGCATATTTGATTTGTGCCAGCAGCAATTCCTAATCATCAGAAACTAGTGGCTTTTGCGACTCTAAAGGAGCAACTCCAGCCTATTATTTTTATTCTATATTTAACAATCATAGTCTTTCATTTCATATTTTCATTTGCCTCTTCCACTAATATCTCTGTCTTCATTGGATCAATTTCATTTGCGCTTTCTTTTGTTGAAACCTGCTGTGCTGCAAACCACGAACCATGATTAAAAAAACATTTTAATAGTTTGCACCTACCACAAACATGTTGATTAGTGTATATCAATAGAAAATGGGGTTAATATGTGCACCACGTTTTCTGCTTAGTTGAGGGAGCACAACACCGCATCCAGTAACCCAGATTAAGGATATTTTGGCACAATTCTGTTTGATATGTTTTTGTTGTTTGATGTGTTTCTGCCAATAAATTTTACTGAAATACTTACCAGATACCAGATTTACCGTGCAGGCCTATTCAGTACAGGTCAGTGTGCAAAATCACTAGTTAGAACCATATCGGTTCTTTCCTTTATAATAGTTATAAAGAGTAAATTTCTTGTCAACCAACTATTTAGAATTTACATTTCCTAAATGCAAGTACAAGACTTTATTAAAAGGCAAATGTTTTAACTGTAAACACATCAATGTACTTTATTGTCACCATCTTGCTTTTTAGTTTTAGAAATAACCATATTTTTTAAAAAAAATATGAAAAATTTGCTTGGTTGACAGTGCAAGAGACTGCTCACAAATGTGTTGCCCTACTCAAGAATATCTGTGTCACATAATTTCCACCACTGGCACTCAGTCCTCTACTGGAGACGCACATCAAGTTCTAGTCTATTTATTGAAACAGCAAAGTGCAGTGAAGTGAGCACAGACTCTGAGCCAGGATTCCAGGTTTTTAATGAATCGGAGCAACCTATTTAGTTCTCTTCTCTTAAGTTTGTTGAAGTTTGTAAACAGAAAACCCTGACTTCTTACTAAAGTTGTTGGTTCAGCTAATTGCTAAAACAGTTTTTTACACCTAAAACCTATTTCATGTCTTTTGCTCTGTTCAGTCTGTGGTCATTGAGTCAAGTGTCTTGTGCCACTCTGTGCAAAGTGTTCATTCCCTTTTATCTGCAAATTTCCAATTTTTTTCAATGGCCCACTTGGACCTTCAGCAGGTCACTGATTGAAATAATTAAACACATGCCAATTTACTTTAATTTTAAATTTGTCACAATGCCTTAGCCATAGTCAAATATAAAACTGTGCTTCTCATTTTGTGATGTATCATCTAGCCAATGTATAGTAGTCTATCAGTAAAGGAACCCATTGAGTCCCTAATCATCTCCACATATTTACAGAAGTTGAAAACAACTAGTTTTATGGCTATCTGAATCCACTGAGAGTTTATTTGTCTAATAGACCAAAGCAAAAGTTAGAACTTTGATGAACCAACTACTCATTAAAACATGTTAAACAACAATTTGATTGTGATAAAAACAGCAAGACACCAACTTCCCCAACTTTGTGAGTATCTTCCACTGATGGAGATACAGATCCCCAGAGTGGTGACCAGGCAGCCTACAGCCTGAATTCCCTGTCCTCTAATATCCTGTTGTGAGCACTGAGGCCACTGGCCCAGCCACAAACCTCTGAACTCCATTGCACAATGACAGAGGAAGTCATTCGTCAATGCAGTGTAGTGGGATGAAACTCAACTATGTCCCCTTTTCTGACTCTCTTTGGGATCGACTGCCTCCAACGTGTGAGGGTGATGGCAAAATGAGGCTGGATTGTTTGTGTTAGCCTAAATAGGTTTGAGAAAGCCCGGAGAAGCAATCCGCTTTGCTCAAAAGTGCTTGTGTGTGTGTTCCTCCCTAATGATTTATTGTGACAAATGATCAGCCATGAACAAACAACAAGCAAGCTGCCCGTCTGGCCGCACAAACAAACTAACAAACAAACATGCAGAGGAGATAGACAAACAGGCCGTCAGGCAGACTGATGGGCGAGTTTTCGATGATCAATCACACCTGACAGGCGGATATCAGTGGGAGTTTAACTGCTTATGATTAGCAATGAATGTGTGTGTTGTTGCAGACATTCAAGTGTGCATCATGTCTACACACCAACCTGTGTTGATGTGAGCACATGTTTCTGGCATGAATTTATGTGTCTGTGCGTTTGCCACTCATGAGTGTGTGTTTCTGAGAGAGCAAGTGTGTGGGATGTAACCCAAGCCAGAGCGGCACAACACAGCAGCCTGTTCAAAGGCCTGTTTGTATTATTACAGCTTGTCCAGCTGCTCAGGACAGACAAACAAGACTTAGAGCTCTGAGCTACAAAACACAGACCTCCCACCCCATCGCAGAAACCCCTGTGGTCCAGCCCAGCCCAGCACTGTGGCTCAGAAATGGACAAACAGACGCCTACAAATAGACAAACTGCCAAGCATGAGGGGAAGTTTTGTCAGAGAGCGGTGAGGAATGAATGCAAATTCAAAGCAACATCAAAAAGGAGTCTGTTTCCTTGGTGTTTTTTCAGGGTTTGTGAAAAAACTGGCCGTCTGGGATGTTTCTGCCAAATTCAGCTTTTCATTTCACAATGAGCTTCCTTGGCTCATAACTCATATTTGTCCTCATGTTCCCAAGATGCAGAGCTTTGTTTCTCAACTAATAATGTTTATTTATCTATAGCAGATATGTACACTTGAGTCAACATTTGGACAGTGAGGGTCACAGCCCCATCACTGCCCATTTTCCCCCCCATGAACAGTATGGAAAGTGCCTAAAAGTTTCTAAAGCAGTGTAATGAGTAATGTTACCTCCTGTCAAAATATTGAGCCTCCATCCCGTATTTGCTTTTTAAATCTCACATACTTCTCTTAGTAATCGCCCTCAAAACAAAATATTGCTTTGTATACACAGTGATTGACTTAGAAAGCTGATGAAAATTAATGCCGAAGTTTTGAGTGGAGACATTTTGCGGACGATATTTCTTCTCACTTGTGTACTCAGTGTGCACCCGGCCGCCCTCTGAACAATTTTCTCCTCTGAAGATCTCCCCCAAATGGATCTGATGGAGGTGATTAAGATCAGAGTAAGCCAACACTCTCACTCCCTCACCTCTTCTGCTCCTCTATTCTCCGCTGCTGGCTGTATCCCATGCCCATGCTTTTTCTCCCCCTGCACCCACTGTCCTCATCACTGGACATCCATCCTCCTCACTCTTCCATTCCTCATCTATTCCACTCCTCCTCCTCTCCACTAATGCTCCTGCTCCCTCTCTGACTCGGGGTCCCTGTGTGCCTGTATGTAACATCAGTAAAGCTGTCAGGCAGCCAGGCCAAGGTAAACAGCCCAGTGCTGGGTTCAGGGGTGATGGGGGCCAAGATGTTTTTCCTCAGGAACCCAGGGACCCCTGGAGGCTTCTGGCTGGGGCCAGGGAGGGGCCAAGGGGGGAAGACGATCCCTTAAGTTGCCCCCCACAAGAACACACACTGCCCTGTCTATCTTTTTCCCCCCTTTGGTTCACCATCTTTTCTCCCATGTCTTTTTTTTCCCTCTTCATCATTTAGTTTTTGTGGTTTCTTGTGTCTTTCAACATTTTTACATGCAGCTCGTCAAGAGCATCCTCTTCACACATCATCTTTCACCAGCACTTTCACACATTCTTATCCTCACACTCACTTAAATCATACCTTTGTTGGCACAAATGAGACACGCACATGTGCATGCCTTCAAATAAATGTGATGCATGCAGTGCGCAGTATATGGGAGTTTTTGAAACCAGAAATCTTAAATGATTTTAAGATACATTCTAAAAGGCAGACTCGTGTAGGGGGTTAATCTTGCTGTGCTTCTGGAAGTATTCAGCCAATCCATTAAGTCACTCAAAGGGGAAAGGAAGGAAGAGGTAGAAGAGGGGAAGGGGAAGATGAAAATGAGAGCAGAAGGGAAAGAAAAAAGCTTTAGTAAAGACAGAGGTGGGAATAAGGCAAGAGTGTATTAGGAAGAAGATAGGTGTGAAGTGATATCCCTCACCCAGGCATGACCCCACTCAGCCCCGGTGAGCTTTTCCCTCTGAGAGAGGTAGACGGCCCAGTGGAAGGAGAGAAAGGTGGGGAAGATCCAGAGGATGCATATGAGAAGTAACACTAAAAGCAACTTGGAACAAGAAAGCCAAAAGCTGGGTAAGAGGAGAAACGGAGAATGCTGAAGTTGAAGAAAGATGTGAGGAGAATCAACAAAGCTGAAGTTTTCAAAAAAGAAGAAAAAAGAAGGCCTTAAAGTGAGAAAGTCAAAGCAAAAACCACGAGAGAGACTGTTCACTGAAAATGGCAGCCGGTCAAGCCAAGAAAAGCATGTAGAATTCAATTAGGGGATGGAGAATTACAAAGCGAATTGAGAGGAGAGAAGGGTAGGGGTGCAAGGAGAAAGAGGACCATTACCCCTCGTACATCAGCCGTTACATCCCTGGGCAGCTGTCAAGCATGAGAAAGAAACATCAGAGTAGATGGAAGGAACAGGACGAAACCGGATTAGAATGAGAAAGAAAGCAAACCATGTGGAAACCAAAGTTTAGAACAGATTTTATTTGCGAATACTGTTTTTTTACCTTCTTGGAGTAGCAGGTGACTGGTGTTCTGACGCCTCCTCTTGGGTGACAGTGCGATTTTAGGAGGCCTGCAGTTGCAAGGACTCAGTAGCACTCAGATTTTCAAATGGTTACCTGCATGCTGGAAAGTTAAAAAAGTTATTTTCAAGGCAATTATTTTATATCAAACATTCACATTGCATCATAAAAGTTTTATATAAGATGTAGGGGAAACAACTTTTCTAATAGAATGGGTCAATTTTGGAGCTTAAAACAATTACACTTTCCTTGGAATTGAATAATATAGAGTCATATAAACAGATGATGGAGAATTTGAGCCCTAGAGCTCGATCATTTTATTAACCTGTCGCCGTCACTCAAGAGTCACAAATTTTTGTTTACTCCCATTAATTTCTGAACTTAGGTGAGTTCCCAACTTACCTTTTTTGACACTATCAGTCTGTTATGCCTCCATTTTCACACTTGAAGTTCCCCCTTCTCTTTCACTTTGCCTTCCACTTCTCATTTGTATACTACCTCTTCCTGTTTTCCAGCAGTCCTTCGTTTTCCTATTTCTGCTCCTCATCAATCCTACGCTACCACAATGACCTGTGACAGCACACTGACAGGCTTGTGACAAGCCTGCCACCCGGGCAGTCTGTCCTAGCCTAGTCAGACAACCAGCCCACAATATGTGCAAAGACAAACAGACATGAACATTGACAACTCACTTCCCTCCACCTCAAACCTTCTTGGTGCCTAGCTGTGTGGCCTGCCACCCTCTACCTTTACAGCCTCATTTGCCACTAGCCACTGGTTTATATCTACTGGATCACATCTTCCCTGTCTAGCGAAATTAATGCAGTGTCTGCCTGCTGGACTGTCTGTGAACCAACTGGTCAAGATTGATCTTTCATGACTTCAGAGGAAACGAAAGTGTTTAAAATATTCCGATCTAGGCCCACTACAGCATTGTAGAGGTAATTCTATAGTTAAAAAAGTCTAGCATGAAAAATGACATAAGGTGCATTTACAAGTATTAAAGGGGAAGTTCGTTATTTTTCAACCTGGACCTATTTTCTAGCATGAAAAACGATTGTTTACTCACCCACACAGTTTTGGTGTAACTGGAACTCCTTCGGGAGATATTTAGATCCACTGGCGATGCGCGTACATCCAATATAATGGGAGTGAACGGGGCCATCTCGTGCAACCTCTAAATAAGACCATTTCTGCCACAAAACTCCTTCATTACTCCAATGTGTTGTTATGAATCACTGGTCTGATCCCTTTGTGAGCTCGAAGCCGCTTGGGGTTGCTTTTTTGGTCCAGGTCGAAAAACTTCCCCTTTGCAGTAACTGTCAATTTTTTTTAAGGAAAGTAAGATAAATTACTTGACCACATTTTTTAAGTGCCTGATCATCCAGGAGGATGGAAATGTCTTTCTAGACCAGTAGTTTGAAATTTGGTTTTAATTAGTCCTACTTTAGTTCTACTTTTAAAATATAGACATATGACTGGAAATTTGTAGATGGGATTTTGACCCTGTGCAAATATACAGTAACTGCTGATATTATGTAAGACTGCCAATCTAATGTTAGCTTGAAGCTACATAACATTGCTAATCTAGATCTATGGTAACACTAGATTAGTTTTAGGATAATGAGAGGGAAACCATGTCATTAACTGAGTTAATCACAAAACTTCTACATTTGAGTAAAAAATAAGAGAATACTTTAAGAGAACCTCAGTCTTCCAGTTATTGGGCATCAACTCAGCTAGATTCAGTTTAATGTATACGGGAACCTAGCAAGGCTGCTAGTTGATTTTAAAGCAAGCTTCAACATGGGAATATGGAGAAATCAGTTTTAAATGATGTGAGTGTGAGAAAGAGTAATACTTTCGATTTTTTTTTGTAAAGAAACCCCAATGTCTAAAATCTCAGCTCTGCCACTGTATGATTGTTAAACTCCATGTAGCCTGTACCCATGTTGTGGATTTCTAACAGATCCTTCAAAAACTAATGCCTTCTCTCTCTGTTTTGAGATTCTGTCCTGGCATTTTTATGTCTTCCTTGGTCAACCTGCGTGTCTATCAGAATCTACCATTTTCTTTTATCTTTTCATTTTGCAGTGCTTGTATACTGTACTTGCTTTTAAAAAAAGCTGGCTGGGAACAATCAGCAGCTTTTGCCACAGTTTTAATTATGTTCTTGAAGAATTTTAATTTTCATCATCTTTACAACTGATGGTTCTCTTGTGGGGTTCTCTTGTGGGGCCCATGGTAACCTATCAATCATTGAAACAGCGATTGAAACAGCTTGCTAGTGTCTACATAGACTTATGCAT
The DNA here is from genome assembly GCA_036024015.1 of Craterocephalus amniculus. Taxonomy (NCBI): domain Eukaryota; kingdom Metazoa; phylum Chordata; class Actinopteri; order Atheriniformes; family Atherinidae; genus Craterocephalus; species Craterocephalus amniculus. The sequence goes on from JAVQJG010203224.1 coordinate 13,430, forward strand.
GAATTTGGTGTAGAGATGCCATTACTAGGTGATCATATGATTTTTTTTTTTTTTTTGCTCTGCTGTGTTTGCTAAATGTTCCCAATTGTTTATAATATCTATGAACTCTGACTGAACATCCCAGGTGCCACCTCAGGAGACTGAGAGGTCACTAATGGAGGGATGCAGAAATATCATAGATATAAATGGATCACCAGTGTCACTACGCAAGTTTTAAGACAATTTTAGAGCAGTTTCCTAATTAGTCATCTATTAAAAAGAATATTGACATTTTTAAAAAGATTTTGTTCTTGTACAAGTATAATTTCTAATGTTATGTAAGGCTATCAACCATGGTAGCACTAGATCACTCTTTAAATCATGTGGTGAAACCATATCATAGCCTTGTTTTCAGTATATTAATATTGGCTACATCATCTCATTAATCAAAATGATCACATTGGAGCTTAGAATAAACTATAAAGAATACTCAAAGAGCACCTCAGTATTCAAGTTACTTAGCGCTCACTAAGCTAGCTCTACATGATCCAGTTAATGTCAACAGGAGACTAGAAAGGCTGGTTGATTTTAAAATTAGCTCTGGCATGAAAATGTGGACATGTATTGCTTGTACCCAGTCTTATGTTGTATAGAATGAAGAGAGAAGGAGACATGCCAGAATATTGAGCATGCATGTAAAAATGTATAAACCCTTTTAAGCACTGTAAGCACACAAACATTGTTTTTTCAGGACAGCCTCAGTTGTAAATTTTTAAGGCTACAACATGAATATATCAATGAATATATCAATAAATATAGCAACATGAGGGCCAAACAACAAACATAACAGAATTTATTACATTTATTAACAGTATTTACAGATTACAGAGCAAAATTTATTAACAGTACTTCCTAGAAATACATATTTAAAGAGTGACCAAGCCTTTTCTTTCAAGTTAGTGTTCAAGGAGAAAAGATATTGCCGTTGTAACAAACACAAAGTGGAAAACTATGTACATATTTATTTTTTTCCTCCAGGCTTGTTTACTGATTACAGTTCTTGTGATAAAACAAACTCCAACTAATCTTGTTGCATGCATCAAAAGCATGTTTTTGGCTTTATTCTAGCCATTGAGGATGATCATTTTCATTCTTTCTTGTCTTGCTTTCTTGCTCTTTTCTTGTCACTTGTTGATATTTGGCTATTCTGGACATCAGCAATCTAATTGACTAAAGGTTCGACAGGAAGTGGTTTGGTTTCATTATCATTACCAGGTAAAAATAGAGGTCTATTAGCAATATAGTAGTGATTGGAATCTTATTTTTATTGATTTTTACTTAAATGTGATAAATAATTGTGTTATCGTGGATCACTATTGTGGATTTACCATATAGTCTGTGAATAAACACGAGATTTAGAAACTATATTGCACCCTCCTGGATGCAATATGAATACCAAACCTATAGATCCCCTAAAGGTTAAGATCACGATTCCCCCCACAGCGTTACCACCCTACCATTCCTGAGAATTCATCAACAATATAAGCAAGTGTACCTGGGTCTAAGAATCATCTTGAAATTTTAAGGGTACTGTTACGTCCCTCTTTTAATCCAGGGAGAAAGGGAAGCAACACAACAAGTCTGACCAAAAGTAAAAGCAAGTGAGGGATTTATTCCACCATTAAACAGAAGTACAAAAGTAAATCCCCTGTCAGACATCAAAGTATGA
>JAVQJG010203332.1:0-11506 GCA_036024015.1 Craterocephalus amniculus
TTTATTTTATTTTATTTTATTTTATTATTTATTTTTGTTAATATCAGCTCAGATCGAATGAGGGAACTGTTGCAAACCCTTCATTAAGTTGTTTCTATTTTGATGCTGCTCATACTGAACTACTAATACAGCTGCTATCAATGCTGCTACATTTGTTCTGTGTGTTTGACAGCTTTTGTTCATCCATCACCGGCACAGCTGCCACCTGCTTTGATTTGCTTTTATGTGCTGTATTCAGCGGGTTGTTGTCACTTTGTCTACTTAAAGCAGACCCATTCACTGACTAACGAAAAAGAAAATGGAAGGAAAGAGGAAAATACTGTAGACTTAAAATTTAATAACTTCTCTTGATCTGATGTTTTCTTTCATTTGGTTGGATTAATCTTAGGGAATAGCATCAGATTGTTGTGTCTGTTCTCTTAACAATGCCTGAATGTATTGTGAGTGTTAACACTTGCACATCAAGAGCTGATATTTAACTTTGTTGGTGTATTCATGTGGCTGCTTTCTTCTTCCTGAAAGGCGTTTGAAAAACAGCAAAACATCCGCTGAGGGTCCTCGCTACCTGTTCAGAGGAAGAATCAACACTGAAGTGATGGAGGTGGAAAATGTGGATGATGGCACAGGTGAGCCAGCCAGTTAAAAGTTACTACTCGCATGTAAGGGCTTTGTAACATCTGTGGTTGTGTGTCTTCGGGACTGTGCTGCTGCTTGCTGAACTTTTACCCTTGTGTCTCTTGGCTTCTTGCAGCTACTGATTATTATTATTATTTGAAGAAACCATCTCTTCCTTCCCAGCAGACTCAGATGGGCAGTAGTATTTGGTGTTTCTGGTGTGAGATGGATGGGTTTGGGTCTGGAGCGAGCAGGAGCGGAGGATAAATATGCGAAGCAGTCGGCAGGGCAGAAACTCGTGGGTGTTCTGCACCACAGGCAGGAGATCTCAATCTGAAATGCAGGGCGACAGCAGCGTTTTAGCTTGGTTCCCTATGTAATGAAAGTGCCTCGACTTTTTCCCAGGGACACACTTGCTAACTGAGGTTCAAACATGCCCTTGAGGCATTCCACAGAGAGGACACCGCTCTATATATGCTTTCAGACATGATTATAATTAATGATTGTAATAGTTTGCTTTTTGTTGCAGCCTCACAGAAAAAAAACCCAAAGACCAGCTGGGGAGGCATTTAAAATGTTCCCTAAGAGATGGAAAAAAATGATCTGAATACTGTTAAATTTCAAGAGTTCCTTCCCACATAAAAGAGGTTTCATACATTCTCATTTTATGCACTATTTATGGATAAAATAGTTTGAGGGAATGCGATGTAGATAAGAGGAAAAAGAATCATCTGCACCAAGCTTTATCAGTAATAAGTTGCTTAGGTGTGTCCATAAAAAAATGATATGATTTCCTTAATATTATTTACCAAGAGTGTATACGGTGAATCTCAAGTGGTCATCAGCTCCAAGGAAGTACAGGAGGATTCACTTGTTAATAATCCCAACTGATAGTTTTTATGCTGTGTGTGTGTCCTCTCATTTATCTCACTGAAGAGCAAAAGCGATAATCAATGAGTCACTTGAGGCTTTGAGAAAGAAAACAGGGTGGAAATATTAGTTTGAGGCCAGTGTTTACACAAAGAAACAATGTTATTCTCATTAGATTTATTCTGGAAATTGTGGTGCTTTGTAAAAATGCAACTTTCCCCTATAAAGAACATCTGATACATGTCTTCTTTTCTATGTCTTATTTGTTTCTATATGAGATGTAACTGCTGTCAAAATGTCCACAGGATTTGGTTTCTCTCAAGCAGTTAATAGAATTTTCGCCTTAATGCTGTGTTTTATGCAGTAAACCTTATTAACTGCACACCCAACTTTCCGCAAACTCTGTTTACTGTGCAGCCACAGACTGACATCTTTTGAACATGGAAAAAAGTACTTTGAGCTCGCATGACTTCAGAAAAGGGATTTGGGTTGTTCCACCCCTTGCAAAGAGAGGACTTTATAAAACGGACGCTCTCTCCTCTGCCTTACAGCCGACTACCACAGCAGTGGGAACATCGTGAACAACGGCTGGAAGATCCACAACACAGCCAAGAACAAGTGGTTCGTTTGCATGGCCAAGACCCCAGAGGAGAAGCAGGAGTGGCTGGAAGCCATCATGAAAGAGAGGGAGCGGAGGAAAAGTAAGAGGCGGCTTTGGTTTATCCAAAAGTTGGTTCACTTTTGATGCAATCAATGAGAGAACCGTAACTGTATTAAATAACTAAGAATGTGCTTTGTGCTGTGTTTGAGCCAATCAATACAAAGCAAAACAACCAGAAGGAGTAGGGGGTTTACATATTATAATGCACAGTGAAAGTGCATATTTTGTTTGTGCAAAAAATTACAAATCATTGCTAACATGCAATCATAAGGCATTAACCTTCTTTAGGCTGTGACTGTTGCATAGCCCAGTAAGAGCGATGTTTTGGAATGATTCTGACAAGCGATTTGCCCCCTCTCTTCCCTCCTCTCCTGTACAGGTCTGAGGCTTGGCATGGAGCAGGACACATGGGTAATGGTCTCAGAGAAAGGAGAGAAGCTCTACCACCTTATTACCAAAGGGAACCTGATTAAGGACCGGAAACGCAAGCTCACAACCTTCCCCAAGTGTTTCCTGGGAAGGTAAGGCCTCTGACGCTGATTTTGAAACTACAGCCGTAAAACAAATGGATGTTCAAATCCTGCTGTTTTCTCTGTGGTGGATCAGCGGGAAGGCAGCGAATGGTTGGCAAACTGGATGACAGTGTTCTGACCTTTTTAAAGAGTCCAGCAGGATGTTTTTTGTGTTTGTCTTATAAAGATTTGTAGGACTTTGTAGATGTAAAATCTGCAGTGAGAGGACCTTTTTAGTGTGATTTGAAGATTTTATTTTTAAATTGGCAAGGATTTCTAAAGACATCAGTCGTAAAAAAGACCATGTATCTGCTGTCTCAGCCATGGGAAAATCCAATCCATCCAGAATAAGCCTGTGAGTCTTACTGAAGGATTATTGGTGTGGTGACTGGAGAAGAATCACCTATTGAATGCCAGTTGTAAATCATAGGGAGACATCCCTGTGCGGCTCAGCTGACTGCCCGCCTTCTCCCTCGCCCATTTTAGATTACAATTGGCTCCCTGCTGAGGAATCCATGAGGTAAATGCTGTCAAAGCCAAAGGAGGGTCATTTTGTGAGCGTGTTGTGTTCATCATTTGGACACTTTGAAGTATCTGCAAAAGTATCTTCCCTCTTTCCACATTCCTTTTTTTTATGACTTTACACATGCCTGTCCAGCCTGCATTTGGGAAAAGCTGAAAATATTTACTATTAATGGCGCTTTTCTCAAAATCCTTTCCTTGGGCTAGTTTAAGTATGCATAACTCAGCTCCTCCGTTTCAGTTGCTTTCATCATGCAAGATGTCGATGGCTGGGTGTCAAGTTCGCTTCCCAGTTTTTCTTGCAAATACATGAGTAAAAAAAGCAAAGCTGCGGCTGGTTGAGGTAGGACTATTAATATGCAGTCTACTTCAAAATCTGATTACTTTTGGACAGCTTTTTCTCACAGTGTCTGCTTCCCACACTGCGATGTGAAGCTTATACTGGGAGAATGGGAGGTTGACAGAGCTGGATTAGGATAATAAAAACTGTAGACATCTGGTTGCAGCTTTAAAATAAAAACGCCATGTTATAGCCCAAAGGGTTTTTATGGACTGAAAACACTCGAAGATTTAAATGGGATTTAAATGAAAATAAAATAAAACCTGGCTTAAATGCTGTTTAAACCATGTCACTGTCTTTAATCTTAAATTTCCGAACACATTTGCCTTGTGAACCCCCAGCTGTCCATTTTCCAAATAGTTGATCTGTAATAGTTCCCCTTTAAAAATCACCAGAGCTTAAACAATCATGTCAGAATCCCTGTTATATTTGAAAGGCTATAGAGAAAAGAAAAAGCAACAACCAAAAAGTCCAGTTGGACATAGTTGTGGCCAAGTTACATGGCATGGTGGTTTGGAATAAAGAGTTACTTTCTCTTTTGGTCCATGCAAACAGCACCAGATCCCTTGTGGTCTGGAGAAGGAATGGATCTGTCAGCCGGAATGATTAAAGGGATCAAATGTTAGTCATATGCGGTCATCTCGTTGAGTCTGAAGAGCTCAAATGGTGAGAAAGCAGCTCAGAGAAGCTCTTTCTGGAAACTTATCCTTTTAAATACAGCACCTGGTTGACCACTTCTGGGCAAAAAGGCATCTCTAGTCCATCTGTACCCCCCCCAGTCTGCGATGATTACATGTAGGCGTAATTTCAGAATGAGAAACAGCATCGTATGTCTCTGATGAAAACCACATTGCCTATGGCTTCATCTGAGCCCACTCCTTCTATTGTGAAACGCTCTGCCTTTATTCTCTTACCACGCCTCCTTTTTTCTTTTTTAACCTTCTTTATTAAGGCCGAGGGCAATTTCTGGTTCTCCAGCTCCTCCCCTTGAAATGGCACAATCTTATTTGTGGTTTTTGTTCTGTAACAGAGTAATTCATCAAAGAAAATGTGTGTGACAGCCACCTACCCAGATGTTCCCCTCTCATTTTAAGCCTGAGATAGTCAGAAAAACAAGTGTGTTCTTATTTGACATAAATAATAGATGCCAGTGTCAGCTTTTCTTCAATGATGTTGATTAAAAGCATTTTTAGAGCTCATTGACAAGAAGTTTTGATATCCACCCTTAGCATCTCTGTTAGAATTGCATTGATGCAAAATGATACAAAATGTTAAGATTTTCTTATTTTCTCATTCTTCTTTTTTTGGCTATGAGATAGAAACGGAGACTGATACTCTTCTGATATGTATTCCATATATTAAGCTTAAGTCTTCAGACGATCAACTCAGCATCAATGCTTCTCTCAGGAAGTAATGACTTGGCTATTAGCAGTAAAAAGTGACTCAGCAAGCTACTTCATTTTAAAGTGAGCTATTTTAGTCACACTCCAAACATCTGGAAAAAGTGCTTATTATTGTTTTCTGCCTCCTTATATTCTATGTTTGCTTCTCTTATTCATGTTTTTGTTTTTTGTCTATTTTTGCTTTTATTATTCTCCTTTTATCAAATGTGTAACTCGCCAAACTTTTCACATGTCCCTAATCCAAAATCCAAGATGATTAAAATTAAAAAGTGGGGAAATTTTTTTCCCAGGATTCTAAGGACAAATAGTCAAACATGTTTGAACTAAGTATAAGTAAATGCACAATATAATGGACAACACAGTGATTAATGCGGGTGTGTTCAGGTTTGCAGCAATAAAGAATGGTACAAGAGGCCACAGGGCTTTAGTTGTATGCTGTGACTACTGATATGGACTAATAACACGATTTTTTTTGTTTTATTTGATTTGATGTCATATTGTTTTACTTGTGCATATGTTGCACAGACCTATGAAAAATTCCACAATCCAGTCTTTTTATGATGGCTAAAATATAGACTATAGACTTTAGATGTGTCAAAAACACTGTCAAATGTTTTCGTCCAGTGGTCGGTCGTGTTGAGACAAGACATCAAGGATCAGTGGTTAAGGAGTGATAGCTGTTTGAGAAGGACAGTTTAGTCTTTGTCTGCCTGAAGACTTTGTAAAATGCTCTTTTCAATTCAGCTCTGACACCGGCGTCCTCCACTGTGGCCTGGAGGAAAGTTTCAAAGAATTCCACTGGTGCTTCTAGCTGTGTTTGTTTGGCTTTTGCGGGGAGACGCGACATCAGGGAAGAAATCACTCAGACTATTTCTGCTTTCGCCAGTTCTCCATGTTCTATCCCCCCGTCTGAACTATGTCTCCCAATTCAGTCTCCTTTTCTCGAAGAAATCATGAAATAAGTGGGAATTATGCCATTTAGCCCATTTTAGCCATCAAAGCATCAGATTTATTTTCGTCTTTGTTGGGTTTTTCATCAAATAACTACCAAGATCAAATTAAAAACTTTGTTTTTGGTAGCTTTGTACTGTGGGTTTAAGATAAATGAAGTGAAGTTAGACTAAACACAAGATCTTAAACTAGTACTACTCTCATCAGTAAATAAATCCTCAACCAAAACAGTGTTGGCTGCCATGATATTCCTATCAATTAGAAGTAGATGTTGTTTGTAGAAAGTTATTGCTCCTGTCTCATCTCTAGCCCTCTTATTCCCTTTACAGGGTACCAAAGGTAAATTCAAAGCTCTATCCACTGATCACACTCGCTTTCCATCATCTCCCATGGGGGTTTTCATGTATTTATGTTGTGCTCTGTGCAAGTTAACAAGTGTGTATCTGTACCAATGTTGTGTGTTTGTTTTCTCTCAGTGAGTTTGTGTCCTGGCTGATGGAAATTGGTGAGACAGACAACCCAGAGGAAGGGGTTCATCTGGGTCAAGCTTTACTGGAGAACGGCATTATCCACCACGGTTGGTTCTTTCTTTCCTTGCACTCAGACCTGCTTCGCCACCCTTCACTGTTCCCGACCGAAAACCAAATTTGCCACAGTCTAATTTACTTTGTGCAGCCTGCCACTGCTTCACCTAACATCACAGAAATTCTCCTCATTTGACAAGCAGTTAAGTTTCTCAGTGCTTTTTCATTGGCTGAAGGCTACAGATAGATATAACTGTCATGATTACGTTTTAGCAGGAGTTTCATTCAATAAACGGTTTGACAAAGTTTTGGTTGTAGATTATAATTATTAGAATCAACGTTGCATATTGCCTTGCACGTATCTTTCCCTCAAAAGAGTCAGGCCCTCAGTCAGGTGTATCTTAAATCACTCAGAGGCATTTTATTGCTTCCTCACTGAGAAATGAGATTGGGCTTTAGAGCCAGCCCTGACAGAGAGGAATAACTCTGAGCCCCTCTGCACTCCTTCGGTGCAGTCAGAAGTACCCATGAGAAAAATGATAGAATATCTTTTCATAAGAGCCTTTAATGGAACCTGCATGGCTGCAGCCAAGAATACAGAGCCAACTGTAATTAATGCTGGAGGGTCTGTATAAAAGTGCCCTAAAGCGAGGGAGGCACAGAGCTCTGAGCAGCTGTGTTATCTGTGCTGGCTTTGTCCGAGGGGGGAGTCTTCCTCCTGTCAGCCCTGCTTTGCCTGAATATGTTTTGAAAAGTGTTAAACTTTCACATTTTAAGGCCAGACAAAATATTCACTCTCGGGTTCTCGCTTTTGTGCGCGTTTCTCCTGTAACTCTGGCAAATCTCTTTTCTGAAGCCTCCTCATTTTTCATGCTACTTTTCTTTTCTTTTTTATGTGTAGTCACAGACAAGCACCAGTTCAAGCCTGAGCCTGTGTTGTACCGCTTTCGCTTTGACGATGGCACCTACCATCCCAGAAGTGACATGCACGATGTCATTTCTAAGGTAAATGTGCAACAGTAGAGACTAATTCAATGTAAAAATGTAGATACCACATAAAACTGTCATTTAACCAAAAATCCTTTCTTGATTTTGTTTTTTTTCCCCCCTCAGGGTGTTCGTTTGTTCTGCCGTCTTCACAGCCTGTTCACTCCTGTCATCAGGTACATGTCCTCTCCTTTATAGCTAATCAAGATGGGACTGCGGTACCCTAGCATCTGTTTTTTGTGTATAAAAAAAACAGTCCTGCGACAGAGCCTGCAGACTGGAGGAGAGCTGTATCTGTGAACTATGAGCTCATTGTTTCAAAGACAAACTGACTTATGAGGAGTTAGCACAGATGTTGAAAAAGTGTGGTGGCTCCTGTGGGTGATTGAGCTCGGCAGGTTTATCTGCTGCTCAAAACACAGATGTGTTGAAGGAATTTATCACGTTAAGTTGTTTATGCACATGTAGACGGAGGGAAAATGTTACCAAATAATTTACTGTAGTTAAAGTAAAAGTACTTGTTGAAAAATACATATGATGAAGAATGAGTTGTAAGCAAGTGGCAGCCTCTGCTGAAGCCCATGTGGAAGTTCCCTCCTCATCCGCTAGGTGCTGGCTGCAAAATAGAGCAATTCCCCACAGACTCCCATGTTAAAAAGGCCAGTTTAACTGCAGAATAAACATGTTTACAGCCTGGTTCAAAAAAAAATTTAAGGTTTAAAACAGGTGTACCTTAATGACAACTGTTGGGGAGTGAAAAAAATTGTGACACATTCGTTTAGATGTTATTTATCCCAAAGGTACTTCATGATTAGGGGCCTTTTTTATCGACAGATACCAGATATCTGGGAAAACGAAGGAAAGAGTAGCACGACAGCGGGTTTTAGCCCGCCTTCCATATTAGCTCCCGTTAGCTCCAGGTTAGCATTATTAGCTTGTTGCTCAGGGTTTTTTGGTTTTCCAGGAGTCATGTGACTCTTGACAGTACCAAGATGGCGACAGTGGGCATCTCCCACTGAGTTTTCATTTCAGCTCATCAGAAACCTACTGGTCACCTGGCTTTAGAGTGTAAGGTTCGGCCATGTCTTTTGCAGTCTATGGTTGTAATTTACTTTGGGAGCACTCGGACGAGCTTTCCTGCTCCAACAGTGCAAAAGAAAAGTTTGATTTGGCAAAAAAAATTTCTCCGTTGTGGATATCGTGTGGATATCCACTTGCTATTAAGTAATAGACAGCTGTCATGTGATGTCTCAGTCTGGAGACACAAAGATCAGTTCCTCAGCCCTGCAGAAGCTGCAGAACAATCTACTTTTGCTTTTGCCATCATAAAATCTGTTGCGTGGATCTAAGTGTGTTGGATGGACACACATATCAATGCAGCGACGAAGCTCTCTGCCTCACCTTTTGATAGTCTGGCATGCTTGGAAAAATCATGAAACAATATTTTCTATGTATAACGATCAGTATAATTGGACACTTTAGTCATATTACATAATCTCTATAAGCATGAAACATGACACACAATAGTTTCAGACTTTTTTGTGAAACAAATTTATTGGACTTCTTACAGTGGGTTTAGGTTACAACTAGTTGAAATATGTAAAAGTAGAAACAACCATGAAATACTGAAACCCAGATGTGTAGTTTTTTTTTTTTTAGCATTTATGCTCACGTGAGAAAAAAAAATCTAATTATGACTAATTTGCTGTTTTGCTTTTTGGTTTTGCTGCTTTTAATTCTATTAGAACAGAATTTCCAGCCTGCTTACATGTTTTCCTACATAAACAGTCACATCAAAGCTGACTGTTTATACAGGATTTCCAGAAAAGCCTGAAGAAAAGCTTTAATTTCACACCTTTAAAACTGCACCATTGTCAGGGGGAACATGCTGATCCTACATTTATTCAAGCTTGAATGAAGCTCTCCATATTTCAGTTTGATCCAAACATGAAAAAGCCCAACGGGTGAATGTGCGTGTGTGTGTGTTAGTGTTTGGGGTCTCTCAGCCTTCTGTCCGTAGGTGATTGTGTGCCAGACCTTATTGACGTAACTCATGTTGTTGCGGTGGACTTGTGTGTGTTTTTTAGCCAGCTTATCTGCGTGTTGTGGTCTCTCTGAAAGTCCAGGACAATGCATCGCAGGGCCTGGGAATGCCAGAGTTTAATTGGAGCAACCAGCCTCTGCCTAATTAGGTGGAATTTCCTGGCAGAGCGAGAGGGAAGAAGCAAAGGAGGGCAGTGTACACCACGCAGCCCCCACCCCCCCCATGTTGCTCCATGGCTCTTCCTCAAGTCCTTGAGAAATCTGTCAAACTATCCGTTCCAGGGGATCTCATTGCACTGCTTCAAATGCCCACTGAAGACTTACACAGCACTGATAGATAATGAGAAGAAATTTCCAATGTGCAAACAGAGAAATAACAAACAGAAAGAGTAGAGGGAGGGTCTCTCATAAATCATCTTAATGCATACTAGGGAGAAAAAAAAACATTTTAGCTCAGTACTTCAAGGGTTTTCTTCATTATGTTGATGAATCCTCCAGAAACTCAGTATTTTTGTATAAAAAAATCCCAACATAACAGCAAAAAACAGAGACGCTCCCTTCTGCTTGTGTGATTTGTCAGGGCTGAACACTTGATTAAAGCTGGAACCTCTCGTTTCTTCGGTTTGATTTATTCTCAAGTCTGCTTTGAAAATACAATTCGCCATAACCCCCACTCTCAAAATGTCAGAGAAAACTTTTCCCTCTTCAGACAGCAAGTTAAAAACCACCTCTCTGACCTTTTACTCCTCGCACTGCTGTTTCTTCATCCCCCGACATATGGCTGCCCACTGGGCTGCTGTTTACCCCCCATTTTTCACTTTGACAGGCTCGTTTTCGCACCAGCCCCAGTGTCCCTGGTTCTGGTATCCCATTCAAGAGAAATGCAGGGTGAGTCCTACTTCTGCTGGTAAAAGTGGTTTCGGCGTGGCGCGACAGAGCATCAAGCCTTATCCACAGTATTGTCCTCACCAAACACAAACGCAGGCTGTCGGATGCGCTTTCATAACAGTGTTCTGTGTGGAGGAAACAGGGCAACATTCGGCCCTTTCATGGTCCATAATCTAAAGAGCACCTCAAAGCTGAGATTGGACTTCAACTTGGCCCACAAGCCTTGTTTAACTTGTCTGGCTGTGTGTGAAGGAAAAGCGGTGTGTATGTGTGGTTGCGTGTGTCTCTGGGTGAGTGTTTGCATGCGTTGGAATGGTGTAAGTCACGGTGGTTCAGGACTTTCCCGGCCCAGCAGCTCAGCCCCTGCGTGTCCCCAGGGAGGCCCCTGCGTTCATGGGAAAGTCACGGCTCCATTTCAAACATCATTTTCAGGGTCTAACAAAGTGTGGCTGTGGGGGTAATGCTGGGAACAGCAACACCATACCAGCCCTGCTCGGAGGAATGCTCTTTTGCTCTCGCCAAAGTTCTGGAACTCACTTAGATATATAACACAGCTATGGTGCCTAAAACTCAGCAATGCCTTGCTGACAGGGGGAATTATTGGTCCTCCTTTAGGCGTTGTACTTAAACCCCGACAACTTCTCTGTTTTAGTTCATCACAGTGAAAACAAACAGTTTTTATAATCCTTCCATTAAAGGGGCTATACCTGATAGTATTTTAATCTTTCTAAGAAAAATGGTTTCTATACGGTATATTTTGTGGTAAAAAGGCGGAAGTCGGATTCCCTAGGGGAACGCTCTTACTGGCAGCAGCGCCGAGATCCCAAAACGGTAAACGGTCAGCCACTCCCACAGAAAGGCAACTACCGCTGCTCGAGTGGTATATACCGCTCCAGCAGCGGTAGTTACCTTTCTGTGAACGGCCTGTCGCTGCTGTAAAATGGTCAAAACCGCTTCTCACCGGAAGGCCTGAAGTTCATTTAATATCTGCTGGTATGATTAATCTAAAATAAGATATATAAAGAGAGAAATACGCCTTGATTTTTCATTACTCTTTTTTTTTCTTTTGTTCATTCTTTAAAAATCACCGAAGTCGCAACCTGCTAGCAGACATGAAACTTTGAATGTTAATGTAGCCTATAGCCTAGCCTATTTATACCTGTCCTTGTAAGTTTTCATTTTTAATTATG
>JAVQJG010203366.1:0-14320 GCA_036024015.1 Craterocephalus amniculus
TGTTTAGTTTATGTTTAGTCTTGTTTAATACTGGATAGTTCATGTTTAATGTAGTTAAATACTGTATATTTTATGTTTGGATAGTTTAATACTGTATAGTTTGTTTATAATTATATTTCATAGTTCATTTTCAGTTTTTTTGTTTAACTTTTAATGTTAAATCTAATTTATATACTGTATAATTTATTTAGTTTAGCTCTATATCGTATGATTTTAGTATAGTTTTATACTGTATAGTTTATTTTATGTTGTGTGTAAATTTTTTCTTTTGATTTACATTGAATAGTTTTGTTTTGTGTAATACTGTATAGATTGTGTTGCCTTTTAAAATTGTATAGCAAATGTTTTATCCTATATTGAGTAGTTTGTTTTATCCTTACTGTATAGTTAATGTTTAGTCTTGTCTTACTTTAGACTTTATATAATTCTTAAAATACAGAACACATAGGATATATACCGTACCTTCTAAAAACAATATAAAATATACACCATCAACCATAAAATAAAATGCTATGATACAAATATATGATACATTTGAAAACAAATGATTGTATAAAATGGCAGAAATGTGAACGGGAGCATGAGAATGACCACAGCAGCTGCACTGCCAGCAGCGCTAAGCCTTTAGCAAATTCTCATTAAAGTCCACCTTATAAGAGTTTACACAGCATAAATATTCCATATTTACAGGGAACAAAGTCTGTATTTGTCAGCTCGTGTATGTATGTGTTTGTTTGTGTGTGTGGCCCCTAACTCGACCATGTGCTAACCCCACACAGCTGCAGAGCCCCCTTGAGGGTTTGTCGCACAGGCAACAGAGTCAGGGCGGAGGAGGAGGGGGGGGGGGGGGTGGAAGGCCCTGAACACTCATTTTCATGCCGCACTGTTCTGGCAAAGACATCGTACACCTCTGTGGCTGTGCGTCTCTAGTGCTATTGCTCAATCTTTTTAGGCCTGTCAGTTAGGGTTTTCATCAGAGAATCCTCCAGGCGCCGAGGTTGGAGGGCTGATTGTGTACTTCAGTGTTGCAAATGTGTTTCCTCTGTGTATCAGTGCATGCGTGAAGAATATAGAGGGAGAGTAAAGTTGTCTCCTCTGATGTAAACAATCTCATTGTTTTTCTTAATCGTGCACGCGGGATTAAAATGACAATTATGGTAGTTTTTTTTTGTTTTTTGTTAATACAGCCATAAAACGACAGAGTTTGCGTTAATTCATGTTGACTCCAGCGGATCCAGAGTCCAGAAAACAGTAATATAGAAACCCAGGAGTCTTGGGTTACTCAAATATACCTGTCAATCAAACGCCGTTTCCTCTGAGTGCGTTTTCTATCTGTCAAGGGTCATAGAGAGTGAGGATGAGACCAATCCCTTCCCTCCCTCCCCTAACTCCTTCATCTCCTCCACCTCCGCCGCTCCCTCCTCTCCTGCTCCTTGGAGGTGTATCTCTACCTTGTGCATCACGTCTGGGCATGACCTGTTGCTAGGTAACCCTGGGTCACAGCTGCACACTATGGCAGACCCTTTTTTTATTTATCAGTGAGTTATGTGGGAGACTGGGCTGTAATTTATTAGTTTGATATTGGGCAGCCAGTGCAAGTTTGGGATTGTAAAAGGAGGCGGCATCTATAGCTCATCAAAATGCTTATTCTGATCCGGGGGCCTCGGTCCGCTGAAGAGATTCACAACAGAGGGGATCACAACATTATAAATTCATCTGCTTTTTACTAAGAAAATCAAGCTTCTCCAACAACAAAGCCAATGGTAATGCACTTTCCATGCTGGTAATTGAACAGATGTGGTCAGCGCTTAGAGGACAGGGGAACAGGAATTCATCATGGTACAATATGTGACTGATTCATGTCCAAGGATGAAGTGGCTGCACACAAATAGCATGATCCAGCTTTGTAGTTTAACATAAAAAAAACTTTTTTTTTCTAATCAGACTGATCAAGTGAACACTTAAACTAATGGAAATGATTTGCACTAAATAAGCTGCAAAATATAACCAAGGTTTGCTCTGACTGACAGCTGCAATTCCTTTTTAATGCAGCTTTTCATGGAAATTAGTTCAATATGATTTTATTTTCAATTTGATCTGAAAAGCTACAGAATTATTACTTTTGTTAGGTTAGTTCAAAGCTGAGATCAGCCAGGGACAAGGTAAAACAGCTAGCTTAGCAAAGAGCAGCTAACTAGCTTGTTACAGGGACAATTCTCTCAGCTATCAAACGGTCAGGCATGTAATCGCTTGTAAATCACCTCCACAACTGTTTGTTTTCATTTATAAATGAGATGGGATGTGTTTAATTAGAATTGGTAAAGATTTGTTTTAGCACTTGTAGCTAAATATAGATAACTAAACCACTAGTCAGAAGTATGAAATAACCTCTAATAAAAGGACGGTGGAATTTTTCAGCTGCTCTATTTGATTATTAAATAAAGTAAAATGAAAGTAGATATGACAAAAACTATTTAAATAGCTAAATTAGCTGCAAATGTATCCAGGGTATTCCCTTAAGAGCTGGAATTCGTTTTTTCTTTTCTTTTTTCGTTTTTTTAGTTTTCATATCTTTTTTATTCTTTTTTGTTTAATTATAATCAGAAAATTTTGATTTTATTAGGAAATCTATACAAATATATTATTTTAGTTAGGTTAATTACAGCTTAATCAGCCAGGGACAGGGTTGAACATCTTAACTTTGTACAGCTAATAAAAAATGCTTCACGAGTTTGCAGAGCTAACAAGTTTTCGGCTTGGGTGACAAGACTGACGTATCCGTACATCCTTTGCACATGCTCAGTACTGCTAATACTACGTGAAGGGCTGGAGGTTTGCAGGTGGAGGAGTCACTGATTCCTTATTATAGGACATATTAGTCTGTGTAAACTAGTGAATTGATGCAAATTCATTCAAATGTAAATGCTTTTTTTTTTTAGACATAGACGGTGCAGACCTGGACAGTTTCACTACGATGGACTCTTAGTGCCTCCTACTCAGGTCTGTCCTACATTCATGTCCACAGATGGACAATAATCCATGTTTTCGGTGTCTTCGGGTCAGATGTCTGTTCGAACGAGGGGCTGATTACTACGAATCCGGGCAGCTTACTGGTGTTTAACTAGCCTGGTCCCGCCTACTAAATTTCGTGAGCTCCATATAGTCTAGTCAAGAGGGCTATTCAACGGATTTCCAATCTCCCGAAAAATCATGAGCCAATCAACTTTGAGCTTGTCGAAAGAGGCCGGCTTAATGCAGCGACGCGACAGGAACCAACACCATCAACATTGCTAACATAGAGCAGCGTCGAGCATTTGACACAGCCGGAGGGAGATTCTGTTTTCAGCACATTAAATGGAAAGTTCTCGTTGAAATTTGAGCAACGAGTAGCCATGGAGACATTTGTTGGAGGGAAAGAAAATTTTCGCCTTGCTCCCGACCGGCTTCGTTAACCCTGTGTTCACACCAAGCACTTCCATTCACCTTTGCGTCTGTATTTCAATGCGCAAACACTGGATGTGTACTCGCTTAATTTGAGCAAATTACTCACGCAAATGGAGCGGATTATTCGTGTGAATGGAACGTATTTATTCACATCATTCGCGCGTGAAAAATACTTTCTGGAGTGGGAATGCTTGCTTGTTAATTCAGTCAACAAAGAACTTGGCTGAGCTTGGTTATTATGATACTGTTGCAGCATTGTACCTGCTTTGGAAGTCGAGAAGTGGAAGGCATCGGCGTGTTTGGGTCCATCAGATCTTTCAGAGCCGCTCTGAGCTGGATGCATTTCACCATCCAGGAGTTTAGCTAGGCTACCTCTGGATGAGGGCTATTTCAGAGTTTCCTCACTTACTTTCCTCCAAGCAGCTCCTTGTTGTTCCTGTTTTTATAGGACATATCCGTGGTATCATACATACACTGATGCCCACACACCGCTACTTTTCATTTTCCCAATTATTTGCTCGTCAAATCCGCTCGAGTTAAATTTTTTTGAACTAGAGGGAAGGGGCGAAATCGCTCCATGCGCGCGAGTACAACACTGTATTCATACGAGTAGGATGCACGATCGGGGCTTTCTGCACCACAAATTCGCCACAAACGCGCCGCCCCAAGCAAACGGGCGTCAATTTGCTGCTATACATTGACTTAACATGTATTTCATGTGCGCGAATAATTTTACTCACGCTTGGTGTGAACGCAGGGTAAGAGTCTGATCTACCAGGTAGCCTCTCTGGCTAAACACACGTCAGAGGAAAGAGTGCTTTGATTGATTTAAGATGTGATTGGCTTAAGCTTCGACCAATGGCGAACAGCGGCATTTGAAGGCAGGTGAACCGTCCCTTCTGAGAAATGGTTGTCCTCAAGCTCTTGGCCAGACCAATGCTCGCAGTGAAGTCGCGTTAGCCAGGCTAGTTTTTAACTAGAACCCTGTAAAAGCATATTCCCTGTTTATGTTCCTTTTGAACTTGTCAGTTTAATCAGTCAAAAACAACTGTATTAAATTGCTGTTATATCCTCGGTGAAGATGTGCAGATAGCCTATTTCACTTTACAGTTTCCCTGTCTGCTCTGCAGACGAACCCACACATGATGTTTGCATGAATTACAAAAAGGGCCGATCATCCTGCCATATATCTAGAGCGTATCTGGTAGATCTGAGAACATTAATACTTGAACACCATCATGATAAAAAATAAAATGCTGAGTTGCTACTTCCCTGACAAACAAATTCTGTGGTTATGAATTTAAAGATATTAAACCAGATAATACAATTGGACAACTAGATGTAAAGTTTAACTAGGTATAGATTAAAATTCTAAGCACTTTTGCATTTATACATTCAAAATTCAATAATATATTTCATATGTTCAGATAATACTGATATCTACTTTTTTATCAGCGGTATCCACATAACAGCAATGTTGAAAATAAAACATTAAAGTAGATTTTTACTCTTGTACCTTGATTGAATCATCAGAAAAACCTGCTTTCTTAGCCTAACATGAGTTGAGATAGCCACTAGTCAAATATATGAAATAATCTCCGTCATACCATCAACTGGGTGAATACTCGATTCTAATTGGCTGCAGAGTGTCCGTTGAAAAAAGGACATCTATTAAAAAAAAGTTTCAGTCAATTAGCGTAGTTGGTAACCGTGGCAACGGAAAAATTCAAAACACCTGCAGCCGACAACAGAGCTGGTTAGGGTTTTAACGGTAAAAAATGTTAACAGATTAATAACTGATTTAATATTTATTTCCTTCGTGAGTGGCCGTGGTGTAAGCGGGATCATGCCCTTTGAGGTGTTCACGATAACAAATTAATGGAATTTGCGTCGGCCATTGTCATTTCTTTATCTTTCATCATGAAATTGTCAAAGGACGGAAAAAAAAGAGTAATGTGTCCATTAAAATTTTTTTTAATGGACACCCTTCAGGTCTATGCAGGCCTGAAGGGTGGGAATAGTGGGTGTGGTAATTCCAGGTGAGTTAAAGGCAGCCAATGAATCCATCCGAAACCATCCCACAACACTCTCCCTTTACTACCGAGTCTCACTCGTTGGATGGTTTGATGGCCAGAGTGGGCTAAACAAGCGGGCCTAGACTAAATGTGATTGGATGCAACATTGATCGGCTATGAGTCAAGACAATACCACAACTTTATTTGTGACACTTCAGACACCTTTGATGACTCTGAAGTCATTTTCTGGGACAATAATACACCTTGTCTCAGAACTTTGGGAGATCAGCAATGAAATTGCCTCACTACTACACAATACAATAAACCTTTAGCTGATTTATGTGAGTTTTCCAGACATTTACATCAATCCACGAGGTTTACAGTCAGTAGGGTTTATTCAGAAACTCTTTATAGTAAATCCAAAATGATAGCATTATTCAAATTTTCATCACTATCACTATGTTGCCATGAGCATAGTTACACATAGGCCTAATAAAGGCTGATGCTTCATGGCCGAGTTTCGAACAGCATCATTGGCTGCCATCTTACCACAGTCAAGCTCAGATCGGAGGAAAAGTGACTTTTCTAATTATAATCCCTTTCTATCAGAGTGATGGACGACTTAAGCGTTTGAGAGAGCAAAATGTTTCGTAAAAATTATACCGTGAGAAGAAAGTATCTTTTAAAACGCCCAGGACACATTACCACAGCGCCATCTGGTGGCCACTAGATGCAACTTCAAACTAAGTACAGTGGAACGTTTTCATGCATTATTGATCCTTTTGTCTGCGGCAAGTTATTATGATCATTTCAGTCTTATTTCAAATATATTAAAAACATCAGCTTAAAAGAAATGCCTTATCCCTGTGTATATAAATTGCTCCTGTCAGTCCTGTTTTTATACGGACTTTTTGTATGAAAAGTGGCACTACATACTTATACAATTATATGTAAGTATGTAGTGCCATAACTTCATATCTGACGTTTATAACAAACTATACGGTTTGACAATCGGTTATGGTTATTTAAAAACTACACTATAAATAGTTTCTATGGCGTGTTGGTTTCAGTGCCAATATTTTCTCTTCTGAAAGCCAAGACTTAAGAGAATGATGTTGAGAAAAGGCTGTTGGTCTGTGTATCAAGTACTTTTAATCAGAAATTCCTTTTTGCTGCTATGTCTATTGATACATTAATTTTACACCATTTTAACCTCATTCCCTGGTAGTTTTACATGAAAAAACAAGTTAGACCAAAGGAATTTTAAAAGTTAATATGATTCATTCATACAGCATAAATAGCCCATGATGATAGGGGGCTGTGATCTGGGGCCCTAAAAAACAAAAGCTTTGTCATTATATCCAATATGAGGCAAACATACAGGTACTTTTATTTCTTTAACTATCTGGTATATATTATTATAACACACCATTTGTTATATCACATAATAAAAAGGATGACGAGTGCTGTGTGGAGACGTGAGAATGGTCTCAGAAAGAGGAGCAGCAGGTCTCTTCTTTCATCCGCCAAATGGGAGGAAAGTTAACGCTACAACGGCTACAGAGAGAAGAAGAAGAAGACGACAGCACCAGACAGGAAGTCAAAGGGACAGATGAAAGAAAGACAACAACAGGTGTGCATTAAAGAAAGGACACAAGTAAACGAGGAGAGAGTAACGAGGAGATCTGCAGCCGACTGAGAGGAGGAGGAAAAGACGACCAATTAATAGTTCAAGTCACCCGCAGAGAGAAAAAATGGAGACAGAAGATGCTAGAGAGCAAATTTTCCCAGTGATGAGGAAAATTTTATTTACCTAAAATGATGGTCTCTGGTTATTCTACGTGTTGCAGATCTATCTACATAAAATGATGGTCTCTGGTTATTCTATGTGTTGCAGATCTATTTACATAAAATGATTGTCTCTGGTTATTCTACCTGTTGCAGATCTATTTACATAAAATGATGGTCTCTGGTTATTCTACGTGTTGCAGATCTATTTACATAAAATGATGGTCTGTAGTTATTCTATGCGTTGCAGATCTAATAAAACGATGGCAGAAAAGACGGATGGGAGAAAGCTGATTGTTACGTTAGCATTATGTCACATTAGCTCCTGCTGCAATGCATTGTGGTCTATATTAACTCATCCAGTGAGAATCGATGCTCACTACTTTTCAAGATGCATTATGGGTAATGCTGAATGTTGATGGCACTATTTTTTTCTCTCTTCATTCAGACACCCCTACGGATTGGCGTGACCCCTACAGGGCGCTAAGGGTGCACACACACATGAAAATGACCGTTCCAAACTTAACTTTATTCGGAAATGTGTTTATTCTGATTTAAAATTCAAATTTAATATGTCCTCCATCATCTATACAATCATTCTGTAAAAAGGCCATGACAACTATATTCTGGTTGGACTGAAGTCAAGACAAGTGAAGTTAAAGTGAAGCAGTAATCTGGTGTCCAGCTGCTGCTTCACGACTAGAATCCAGATCAGAGTGAAAATAGTTCGTATTACTAGTCTTCCATCTCGTAGATGAAAGTAACGAAGCAGGAAGTAGAGTTTTCTTTCAGTAGAAGTAAATACACCACGTCCGCAAATCAGAATTTCTTCGTAAACCAAAAGGAGAAAACTTTAACTCCGAGTCAGTTCCTTCGATGTAATTAATACCAAATTTCCCTTCATGCCACTAGATGGTCGATGCCTACATTTTCCCTGTCCATATGATACCATCAAGTCATGGGGCTTTGCCTGGATATTAAGCTTTTTGCCCCTTAAAAGAAAATATGGATTGTACAGGATCATTGATTGATGATGAAACTCAAGAACAAAAGAAATCCTTTTTTAAAAAAACAAATCAAAAAACATACTCAGTAAATTAAAGAATAAGATCCTAAAATGTATTAAACTTAATCTTTAAAAATTATTATTTTTAATTCATATTCATGTTAATTAAATGGAAAATAGTTTCATATAAAATAGTTATATGATAAATATTTTAAAAAGCCAAATACTATGTGTTTAACTAGTATAATATGAAAAACCATCAGTAACAGTATCAGGACATCTGATTGGCTGCCATGATCATGTGACACAGAAGGAAACACTGGCATCTGTTTTACTGATTAAACCTCTCAGAACTGAAAATAAATGTTTTGCATCAGCAGAGTTGTATCTGATATTTAATATTAGTATTAAATCTGATACTAATGGAGTTGACACTGCGATACCAGCTTTCTGGCTGACTCCTTAACTTTGATAAAACAAAAAAGTTAACATAATTACCAACATAGAGGCGGACTTTTTTCCCCTCTTCCTCAAAATGAGGATGAATCATCTGAACTTGTGTCATTAATGAAAAGGTAGGAAGCGTTTTCTGGGTCCCAGAACACCCAGAAGGTAAAAATGTAAGTGAATCCTCTCCTCTCCGTGTGGACACGGACTTCATTTAAAAATCACACTGACTCTGAGCAGCTTCGGGGCCCCTGTGCTCTGACCTGAGGCCCTCCAAAGCAAACTCAATATTTTTGTTGTTTTTATGGGTTTACTTAAAAAAACAACAACACTTTATTAAAATTTAAATGTTTTTTTTTTAAATCGGGTGACACCTGTTTTTACGACACCTGCTTGTCGTCTCTTCATGCTGTTTCTAACATTTCAGTGTGAAAATCTGGCGAGTTTCCATCATTTCTGTACTTTTTATAATGATGACCGCCTTATGTCGCACCGATGCCAGGGATAAAACGTCCTTCTCAATGATTTTGTGTTTAAATGATTTTACTGTAATTCTTCTTTTATGCTTTTAATGTTTTATGTAAAGCACTTTGAATTGTCCTGTACCTGAAAATGTGCTGTACAAATAAACTTGCCTTGCCTTCTGGGACAATAAAGTTAATCTCATCAACGGTGCAATAAATAAGACTGATCTGCAAACATTAAAGAAGAGAAATTCATGTTTATTTTTCAACATGCGATAATAAAGACCTGATCAGTCCAAGCCTGTTGAATGAGTTTGGTTCTATAAAATGGAAATTAAACACAATCTTAGCTTCGTTTTTTCTATTTAGTCCAAATTTGTTGTTTTGATCCTACAAGTTGAATAAAACGCTTCACATATCTTCATATTTGATTATCCCGTCTACATCCTGTCTGAAAGTTTGACCGCCCCCCCGTCTTCCCTTTGGTTGCCGGATGAAAGCTCACCACCTCTCTCCAGGTCTCGCCCGCAACACTTTTGTTCAATTCCTCTCCCTAATGTGCGTGTGATGAATATTTTTCTGATGCTTCCTGCAGGCAGAAGCTGATCAAAACAAATGCACCTGCACTCCCCACCCCCCCCCACCCCAACCCTGTCTCTCCTTGCAACTGCAAGTCCCCCAGGACGGGTAAAAATTGACTCCCTGGCTTCCTCCACCAGGCAATTATGTGCCATCTGTTCCCATCTTGGTTGTTCCAGCTCGTTTTGTTTCTGCGATTGTTCGTCTAATATTATAGGCCTGAAAGTGTTAGTGAGGATGTGTGTGTGTTGGGGGGGTAGGGGGGTACAAAAATGAGGAGTGGCATGAAGAGGAATTAATCGAATCTAACAGACAAACCAGATCTTCCCTTCTGAAAGGAGATAGTCCCACTAGAATGAGGACCATTACCATATTCATCACCTAATATTGCCTTCTGTATGCAAAGTGGAAGAGAAGAGCACAATATGACTTTCTTGACCGCCTTTCTAATTCCATCTATGAAAGCTCACAGACTTATTTTTAATTGTTTGTTTGCAACAAGTCCACTTAGGCCCCGATCCGCTGTGTTGCTGTGTTCAGAGCTGTAATAAGAACCCATTAGCTTCCACATCATGTATTGCACAGATAAATATATATATCTGCTTACGCTGCCATGCTAAATCACATTATTGTTTTATTTTTTACAGTACCTATTGGGCCCATTACTCTCTGCCACACAACCAGCGTGCAGATTTAATTGCAGCGATGTCGCAGGCGAGGCGAGCAGCTGGATCGGAGAGACTTTTAAAAGTGATATCAATAACTGAGCGCCACCTTAGGCCGGGATAATTTTCCATCTCTGCTGACAGAGGAGGAGATGGAAATAATCAGTCACAACACCAGGAACAACAAGCCTGTAGGACCCCGCGTGACATCCAGCAACACTGACGGCTCAGGACCCATCTGTGTCCAGGGGGCAAGGTGACATCGGTGGCTGAAGATAATTGGTGAGAAGACGCCGGATGCGCCACAAACTGGAATCTGTGCTGCTTTGTAAAGACGACAACTACAGAAGGATTCATCTGTGAATATTTAACCTTTAAATGCATCATTTCTCTTTGAAGAAGTTGTAATTATTTAACCCTTGAGGCAACTCTGGAGGGCCAAATGTACCTTTTTCCTTCTGCAGGGGTGTCAAACTCATTTTGGTCCAGATGCATCCCCAGTACGCCAGACCAGTGAAATAACTTTTAGATTGTGAAAACTCCACATTTTACCCTAAATTACCTGGAAAAAATATGTTATGATAGTCTTAGTTACAAGTTTACATATTTATTAATTTTTTAATTTAAATTATTCACATGTTCAGTATTTTATGTAGAAAATCATATAAAAACTAAGTGTGTGATATATGCACATCAATTTGTAAATGCCTCTTTAGATTTAAATGACAAGTTTATGTAAATGTCCTATTTATTGTTTAAAAAAAAAATAAAAATCTATATTTTGTAACATTTTCACCTTTAATTTTTTTTCCTTTTTTATTAATTTTGAGTTATAATAGTTACTTTTAGTGAAATATTACAGCCAATGTCTTGCATCTTTATCCAGTGGACCGTCTGGTGGGCCGGTTTGGGCCCCTGAGCCGTATGTTCAACAACCCTGGTTTAAAGGCCAACAGTATGACAATTATCCACAATTTGCTTTGATTATCCTTTTTAAAACTATTATTCTGTTTATTGAATTTTGGAAAGAAAAGGAGACGTGCATAATGCCAACACTCTTCACCCTGGGAACCGATTTGGCCCCACCAACTCCCA
The DNA here is from genome assembly GCA_036024015.1 of Craterocephalus amniculus. Classification (NCBI taxonomy): domain Eukaryota; kingdom Metazoa; phylum Chordata; class Actinopteri; order Atheriniformes; family Atherinidae; genus Craterocephalus; species Craterocephalus amniculus. The sequence goes on from JAVQJG010203366.1 coordinate 11,504, forward strand.
TTATAAATATATATTTTTAATACACAATAATCTGATGTGAAAAAAGTAGAGGGAAGAAATTATTTAATACATTCTTGACAAATTTATAAGAGAGACCATTTTGGTACTGAAGGGTAAAAAGTTTTTTTAAAGTGTGAATTGATTACCTGAAATGCCTCAGGTCGCCACAAACCTTTGCTTAATAATAATCTGATTATCAGACAAACTGAGCCCGATTTAACCAATTGTTTAAAAGGGAAAATCTCTAATTTTCCCAACAATCAAAAGCAAAACCTTTTCATACCTTTCAGATTTTCCGCTCAGCACAGAATCTGAAGTCGTTCCCGTTTTACCAGAAAGACAAATCCATGGAAAATAATGTTGTGCAAACCTGAGCCACACTCTCAAAAACGTCGGAGAAAACTGTTATGCAATCCAACGAGTTTACATCTATGGTAAAGTTTAAATCTATGTCAATTAATGCATCTCCATCAAGATATTCATATTGATGAACTGAACCACTTGTTGTGTTGCAGGATTATTTTAGAAAGAAGAGAACAGGTGCACATGGATGATTACATTTAGACATTTGAAATGGTTCTTTGGTGTGTTTAAACAAAGGCATCTTGCATCTATTGGTTTCAGTTAAATGTGGTTTAATCCACAGAGAGGTACTTCTTGATATGGACTTTGACTTTTTCTCCATGATATCTGATGAAAGTGGAGCCAGCCACCTTCATTTTAGCCATTCTAATTTAATTTGTTTGATGTCATTGTTTTTACAGCATTTTTTCTGTGTTTTATAAATAAAACTGCCACACATAGATTTATAGAAGTACAATGAATTCAGGGGTCCACCGTGTTTGTGTTTGCCGCCATCTAGTGGTTAAATTCTGGAAATGGCATTTAAGTAGCTGGTGAGATGGACAAGGGGAATAGGTCTTTACATTCTGTATGCGTTCACCATCTACCTTTTACCGGGTTGGAGGCCCATTTCCTTTCAGAACTGACTTAATTCTTGGTGTGTGAGATCCAAGAAGGTGGTGGAAACTTTTCTCAGAGGTTTTGCTCTGTATTTACGTGACAGCATCACACAGTTTAGATGTGGTGACTGTGGAGACCATTAGAGTACAGTGAACTCACAGTCATGTTGGTGACATGGTGCATCATCCTGCTGGAAGTAGTCATGAAAAGATGCTCCACTGTGCAAAGAAAGGGATGAACATGGTCAGCAACAATAGTGAGGTTAGGGTTAGGGATCATGGTGGTTAAACCATGCCATGTTGGTACTAAGTCAGGGGTGGGGAACCCTGGTCCTAGAGGGCCTGCAGGTTTTCCATCCATCCCTCCTCCAACACACCTGATTCAAATCAAATAGATCCAACAACCAATCACAGTGGCTCATTCTCTTAAATCAGGTATGCTGGAACTGGGATTGATGGAAAAAGTGCAGGATAATGGCCAAGGTTCCCTACCCCTGTACTAAGCGAAGAAGATGGATGGATCCATGTTTGGATGTCATCCATGTTTGGATGACATTTCCAGCAGATTCTGAGCCCAGCATCGCAATGTGGAGCTGAACTGGAGACTCATAAGACCAGTATGCCCAGTTCTGGTGAGTCTGTATGAATTGCAGGAGCCTCAGAAGCTTCAGCACATCCAAACTTGCACTGCCCACATCTCGATGAGCAGTGCTGAGTTCCTTGTAAATTCTGCGATACGATGTTAGTTTCAGACACCGGTTGGCGGCACTAACCCGCTTCTATAAAGTTGTTTCTAACCACCAACACTCCCTGAACACTTGTAGAACCTTGTTTCTAAAGCATGTACAACTTCAAATGTTTTTGTTTCCATCTTCATTCTTCTTCTACAGTTATCCTCATTCCATTGCTCTTCTTCTTCTCTGGTTTGTTGCTGCTCATCTATACTCAACACAGCCAACGCGGTTTCCGGTGGTGTTACTTCATCTTCTGCGCCAAATGATGGATGCCCAAGGAGCCTGAAAACGCACCAAGTACACACGTAAAAAGAAGACGGACTTAACTTTCCGTGCACCTGCATATCTGTCATCTGCGTCGAGCATAAATGGGTCTTAAGTTTAGATTTACAATGAACATTTCAACTATATATACACTCACCAGCTACTTTATTAGGTACACCTGGTCAACTGCTCATTAACACTTAATTTCTAATCAGCCAATCACATGGCGGGAACTCAGTGCATTTAGGCATGTAGACATGGCCAAGACAATCTCCTGCAGTTCAAACCGAGCATCAGTCTGGGGAAGAAAGGTGATTTGAGTGACTTTGAACGTGACATAGTTGTTGGTGCCAGAAGGGCTGGTCTGGTTCCGAAACTGCTGATCTACAGGGATTTTCACACACAACCATCTCTAAGGTTTACAGAGAATGGTCTGAAAAAGAAAAAATATCCAGTGAGCGGCAGTTCTGTGGGTGGAAATTCCTTGTTGATGCCAGAGGTCAGAGGAGAATGGCCAGACTGGTTCGAGCTGATAGAAAGCCAACAGTGACTCAAACAACCACCTGTTACAACCAAGGTAGGCTGAAGAGCATCTCTGAACACACAGTACGTCGAACTTTGAGGCGGATGGACTACAGCAGCAGCTAAGAACAGGAAACTGAGGCTACAATTTGCACAAGCTCATCGAAATTGGACAATAGAAGATTGGGAAAACGTTGCCTGGTCTGATGAGTCTCAATTTCCGCTGCAACATTCGGATGGTTGGGTCAGAATTTGGCGTCAACAACATGAAAGCATGGATCCATCCTGCCTTGTATCAACGGTTCAGGATGGTGGTGGTGGTGTAATGGTGTGGG
>JAVQJG010203389.1:0-14836 GCA_036024015.1 Craterocephalus amniculus
CGTGAACATGAGTGGGCCGGCCCCTGGCATGGATGGATTCCCAAAATATCGCTTCCTCACAGCTGTGTCAAGCCAGATTTCTAGATTTCCATTTTATTACATTTAATTAAGAGACAGAAACTTGTGATTTTATTTTAAATTAGAATATGAGGAAAAAGAGGGGTTGATGTGTCAATGTGTGTGTGTGTGTGTGTGTGTGTGAGTGCGTGTGTGTGTCCATTCCTGTGTAACTGAGAGATGTGAATACAATGTGTGAAGGCTTTTATGTTTTTAAACCTGTTTTTATTATGTATAGAACTTTGTGTTGCCAATGGCATGAAAAGCGCTCTATAAATAAATAAAGTTTGAAGTTTGAAGAGCATCTGTTTGGATCCTGTCTCTTCTTAGAGATTTCTCCAGTGAGCAAGGGCAGATTCACATAAGCCTTTTTGATTCGAATCGTAGTCTGTTTGCTCAAACAGTCTGCTTCATCCGGGGTATTAAAAATGCACAAATGAATCCTGATCAAAACATGTGGACTCGGTCTGCCTACACTCGTAGTTCGTTGTTCATTCCAAGCAGGCCAAATACTGTAAGCAGACTACACAACAAAACAGGAGAGGGTGGGAGGATAGGGGGAGAGTAGATAAAAGTTTTTTTTTTCGTTGTGTCTTGTCGCCTTGTTCATTAATTTGTGGTTTAGCCACGCCTCTGACGGAGAGTTGCACCCTCAAACTGACCGGAGTCTAGTGATCTATCCTGGAGTGAACGTATCCTAAAATTCCGTCTGATGTTGAGCCTTGACTTATCTCTTTCTGTATCCCCACCAGATCCCAGCGTCTTTGGCCAGTGTCCTGTAGATTTTCAATGGATTTGCTGTTTCAACACGCCTAATTCAAATTAAATGGATCCTATGAAGTATTCACAACGGCTCCTAATGGTCACATTTATTGCAGTAGGGAAACATTGAAGCCTGAAATGGCTGACAGCGGCTCAACAGGTGGGAGATGGAGATTCAGGGCTTGGCTCCGAGCCCACAGTTTCATTGCTGTTACACGCCTGAAGACTTGGACCAAGGTCCTCCAGATCCAAGTCTACCTCTGGAAAGCCACTGGCAGTAATCCACTGCCCTGTCTTCATTGAATCAGAGGCCAGAGGCGTTCAAAGCAGACAATGTGTTAAAATCCAGTTGTCGGCATGTAATATGCTGTGGCAAAGTGATGCAGGGGACAGAAAAAAGTTTTAAATTGTCGTTTATTAGCCTCGGGATGCTGCAGGTTGCTGCTTGTTTATATACGTTAACGAGAAATTTGCATAATAAATGTCACTGGCATCAAAACAAGACAGCTGTCTTGTTTAAAAAAAAGGGCTTTTGGCCTTTTGTTTTGTTCTATTTATTTATGTTTTATTTTCACTGTTATTAATTAAATTAATATTTAATAGTTTTATTTCATTCCAGTTTTTTTGCCCCTTATCTTGTTTTCATATTATCATTAATAAATTCACACATTGAAAGATTAATGTGAGAAAGTTAAAAGTCAAAAGACAGCATTACGTTAGTAAAACCTACATAATACTGTTTAGTTTCATTTAAATCCTCAATATGTGATGCATCACTTTCATGCATCTCCGTATAAAGCTGAAAAATATTTCTTTCTTTGAAAGAGCTGTAGAGAATATTTAAATACTTCAAGGCCTGTAGATTCCCCAAAATAATTAATAAATGTGCTACCTAGGTCTATGAGAATGGCGTGTTGCTGTGAGGTGAGCTGTTTCAGCAGCTCTTTGTATGGAGTGTGTTTGGACGGAGGTCTGGAAGGAACTGTCTGCCTCAGCAGATACTGCTCAGAAAGAAACTTCCATATCTCTCCTCGGTGCTGCCGTGGGACACCTGCCAAAGAACATAGACAAAATTACACAGACAAGTATAAACTAGACCCATTTTGTGCTGTAGGATGCAAATCAGGAGAAGATCTAGCAAACAATCTCTGAAAACAATTATTCACTATCATGAGAGGATATCTGCCATTAAAGTGAGTAATTACACTCACTGCCAGATGAGGCAGATTGATTTGTTCCACTACAGGGGTGTCTACATTTTGACAAAGTGTCTCCAATGCTTTATCTATAAATTCATTCTCGCCGCTGAGGACAAATATTTATGTTAATCTGAATACTTCTGCAAAGTAAGCAGACCATGTTAGAACCTGGCAATGTTTTGTGCGAGGGCTGAGAGAACAAGAGATAATCCTGCCATCCTGCCATCTGCGCAGAACAGGCAGGTTCAGATACAGAAGACACACATTTAGTGTTGTAATGTTAAAGGAAAACACAACATTTAAACCTTCATTGGCGTCATGCTCTTTCCCTTTGTTGTATTTTGAACAGAACATACAGAATGAGGCTGACCATAACAGAAGACGTGACATCTATCTTAAGTTTTGGAGCTAAACTTTGGGCAGCACTTACAAATACTTGCTGAATTTAAAGAGAAATAAACTATTCCACAAAGCACTGATAAATGAATTTGTGGAGCCGCATATGTACCTTGTGCAACTGCAGCGTGTATGGTCTCTGTGTCAAACTTGACCTTTGATCTTCCAGGAGTTCCCAGCATTTTCTCCCACACCAGAGTGACCTCTTTCAGACATGGAGTGATTTCCTCATAGTCCAACTTCAGACGTTTGTTCTGCAGATCGCTCTCTGAGGCTACAACACAAAAACATACACAATTAGGCCTGCACAGAATCATTTTCGCACTTGCAATATAGTTACATTATGAGAACCACAATACTGCAAAGATACATTGATTTAAACCAGGGCAAGTAAGAGCAAATCACTGAGGGGCTGCATTCAAACAGTAGAAAGCTCTACGTAATGTTGTATAAATAACTAGCATGCACAGATAAAGAAAAGGGGTAATTTTTTTGATACAAATAAAATTTGAATAATTTAAGTATTTATTTTCATATTGGAACTCATGACATTATTTCAGTATTTAAAACTGTTCAGCCCTACAGACAATACAGGTCCATAATGTAATGAGTCTAAACCCACGGAAACAGGTAGACCTGTCACAGTTATTGCATAACTAATTCTTAACAATGGTTTGATAATTTTTTTATCATCTGAATATGTTTCACCTGTTGGATTGAAATAAGAGCCATTTACAATTTTTTCCATTTGCTTTCGTGATCTTGTGCTCAATCCTTTACTGCTGTATTACAACAACAAATGTTTATTTTCATATGCAAATATTTAACCAACAGTAGTTTGATAAATCGTTGTAGGTATTAGAATAATGAACTAAAGAATCATAAAATGGACATCTGTAATAATATTTTAGGAATGCAAGGATTTTTGCTGGATGCAATTTTTTTTCCTGTTTTTTCTTTGTTCTGTCCAGTCATCTAATTCTTTAATGTGCTTTATAAAATTTTATATAGTTATTTTGAGACGACAATGAGTCAACATTAATTTTAATGTAAATCAAATATCAAGATCAGCAAAAATTCTGTTGGGCGGCTCTTTTCACACACACACACACATACTGTCCTGCATATTTTACATTGTCACTGCGGTTTTGCTTTTAACCGACAAAATTAACTTCATGCTGCAGTAATGTGCTTCCCTACATTATGGATACACACAAACTCTTTTTTGTAACTAAGTAAAACTACTACTAAGTAGTAGTTCTTTTAACTTTACGTTTATTAAGTCTCACAAATGTTTAAGAGAACCACTAAAGTTAACACACTGTTATTCACCATGAAAGCTCTGAAAAGTTGAGAGCAGCACTACTGACCTTAATTTTCAATATCATTTCATACATTGTTGTTGAAATAATATTTAATATGACTACTTAAACATCAATAAGTCTTGATGTTTAAGTAGTCAAAAAAATCACAACTTCATACAACAATCAAAGCAACAACTATCATTAAATCTCACAGAATATAACAAAATTATAATATATAATATAATAATATAATACAAAATTATTCCTACCCTTAAAGAAAAGTTCAAATTCGTAAAAGCAGTTTAAATAACTGGAGGCTGAAAAAAGTATTAAGACATTTGCTAAATTATAATTTAGTGAATTAATTTAACTGAGCTGAAAAGATAATAAAAACAAACAATAAATTCCTGGACTAATGGGAGGGATTTGCAGATGAGCAGTGGGCCAGAATACCTGCCAACAGGTGTAGACGTCTGATGGAGAGTTACAGAAAACACCTGATTGCAGTGATGACCTCAAAGGATTGTTCAACAAAAAATTAGCTTATGAGTGATGTAAAATATATTAACTTCACATATTTTCTGCTTGTTTAAAAAAAAAATATTTCTATTGAACCACAATACAAAAACGATTTTTATATATTATAACTTTTGTCAGATTCAGCTTGGTACATATAAAAAGCACACCCCTTTATAAGATAATACTCTAATTTGGACATGTTTCAGTGAATAAATACCATATAGATGTCTTGGCATTATTCTGAATTAGGGTTATCTAGTGTCACTAACGGCAACCGCCCGCTGCTAAGTAAAGGCGTAACCATGGCCCTGGACTTTAAGATGAAAGAAAGCAACAACAACGCACAAATGCATAAACTGTGAATTCAGTTAGAACGTGTAGAAAACAGTGATCAAAGAAGGTGAGGACACACCCACCACCCCTCTTCTGTTTCTCTCTTTGACAACACCCTTCCTCTCCGTCTCCCTTAACCCACAGCCCATCTCTTCCTCTTTTCTCAACCCTTTTTTAACTAAGTCAATCCCACATTTGCCTCGTCCATGAGCGCCGTTCTCCCTCTCCCTCCTTCCCCAAGTGAATGCTCCACCCTTTCTATCATGTGTCGTGTCCACCCAGTGACCATCTGAGAGCTGACTGTGTTCAGGAGTGATATTATTACTTTGGACACAGGACGGAGACAAGTAGTCAGTTTACTTTGCTGGAAACAGGCCGACAGGAGGGATTTAGCATATTTTTTAACTAACTAAAGTGCAATTACAACTACTTCATAGCTACTTTTGAAAGCTTAGTTACAAGAAATCCACAGATCAAAAACACACTCTTAAAATAAGATATTCTAAAACTGAGGATACCTTAAAGGTTTGAATATTTCAAAATTAAATGCTGCAGTTATAACTTCAGCAATCAGGGAAGAAAAGTAACAGGCATGACCTGGAAAGCACAGTAGGGATGGTACCGCAAAAAACTTGGACAGAGCAGAAAGCTGACACACCCAGAGTAAGAATAGATGCTGTCAATGAAGCTGCATCTTATCTGTCTGGAGCAAGCAGAGTCTAGTCCGTCAGGACTTGTTCACTGGCAAAAGCCCAGCTGACTCAAAAGCTCTCTGCTTGCCTCCCACTCTCCTTTATTTCCCCCCTTTCTCTGTTATTGGAACGTGTGACCATTGATAACATGCAACAAGACAGGATACCCCACCCTGGAGCTGACAAAGATGCAAATAAAGACACATCCATAGCTGACCCATAAACGAGTTAGTAGGAGACAGAATAAAGGCCTGGGAGTTTAGCTGCATCCAGAAAACTAAACAAATGGGACAGAAAGGTGGAGCACACAAACTGTGGAATACGGTTCCACAGAAAAGCCACCACAGGCTGAAGATTCACACATGGGTGTGTACAGTAGGATCATCATAGGTTTGTTTGTGTTCGGGATAATGACGCTACTGCCCAGAACTGACCCAAAAAGATCTGCAACCACACCCTGCCACAGAGCCAATTATTTCTATCTATGCGAGTGTTGAGTGAATGAGATCAAGATTTATAAGCAAGGCAAGAGATTAGGGGCGTGACACACATAGGGATGAGCCAAGTAGGTCACAAAAAAGGTGGTGCCCATGACACACCCTAAAATATGCCTACCAGCAAACACAGGTGCACACGCATAAACACTACCAACATTATATAACCCTAATTAGTGGTTGCCTTGTTTCGGCTGGGAAAATAGATGCATCAGAGATTGTATAACATCAGCGCACATCTGCAAAGCCAGCATGACAAATAAAGTTGTTTTATTGTTTAGTTTCAATAGTAACAGATTCATTATCTAATTAATTGGCATTGCAAATGATTGATGGAACAAGCCTGCCAGGTTTTGCAGCAGTAATATGCACTTCCAATAGATATAGAAAGTGGAAGCATCCCAGCTATAATAGAAAATACAAAATGAGACAAAAACCAAACCATTCAAAACGCAGCCCGGACCGGGTTCAATCCCAGGGTACCCATGGCTCACGTTCTCATTTAATTACAATAACTGTTCATTTTGAAAGAATATGTCGGAGTGAGACATCTCTGTCCAGGTGTCAGTGAAATCAGTGAAATGAAAGCAGTTCAGGTTGTAGCAGAGAAGCAGAGATGGTGGAGAATTTACACTGTTACTGAATGGAATTAGACTTTTGACTTGGACAGATGACTTTTCATGGCTGTTTAGATGTTGCGGATGCTGAATCCTCGTTTTGCTGCCACACTGGAGACATGAAATATAAGCGCCACTTTCGCCAGTGTTTTGAAATTAGGGAACATTTTACTTCTGACGAGATCCGGAGTCACCTTTCACATTTTGAGGGCATCTCTGGTGCACAGCCATTTTCAGGTCACCCTACAAACTGGGTTTTAGGTATGGGCCTTCTAAGCTTGAAGGCCTTACAGTTTCAGGGCAGATGTAACTGGTATATTAAACTGTAATGATTCCCTCCATCTTTACCAAAACCCCAGTGGCAGCTAAAGAAAACCAAACCCAAAGCATGGCACTGCCACCACCATGGGCAAGATGTGGCAGACGTGACATATACAATGGGACTTTGTGTTAAAGTCCCTAATTTCCAAAACTGTGAATATTAAAAATGACTGTGTTGTGCTATTTAGCTAATGCCCAGATTCCAGTTTCTAAAGATTGGCTGTTTTATATGTTTTTTTAATCAAAGTGGGATCTGGAATTTTGTACTGATTTAATGATAATTTTCACAGGGCTGGTGAATCTGGCACAAAAACCTGGACCCAGTGATGAATGTCTTACGGCTTGAAGTTGACTGGTGTCTTGCTGTACAGGTGAAGTTAAGTTTAGTTTAGCAGACTGGCTATGAGGCATCAACATCTGAACATATTCCATTTATGATGACTTTAGATCTTGAAAGTGAAATATACTGGTAAGAAGAAACTTGACTGAACTAAAATGAAAATAAACTAGCATATGATGGAGTAACTGATATCTCTCTCAGTGAAGCTTGTTTGCTAGTTGATGAAATTTTATGTTGTGTTTCAGGATGTTGTTTTAATATGTGAGTTGCAATGACAGTTCTCACCATGAGGGTATTTGTGTCTTGTATGAAAATATTGTGGGAGCCATAGATGAGGCTAGCACACCACTCTTCACCTATGCTGACAAAAATATCCAGGATTAAACCAGATTGGAGAAAGTGTAAGAATGCTATTTGAGCCTGGATCCAGGCAGGACAGCCCAGAGAAAGGCCTGCCATTGATCTTAAGAAGTTAACTAATTCTAAATATAAATGGGCAGTTTATTATGTTAACAAACATGCACAACAAATTAAAGGGGAAGCTAGGGCGGACACACTCCTTAAAAATGATGCTTCTTGTTTTTGGGAGAAGGTGAGAGCCTTGAACACAAACTCCACATCTTTCATGCACACTTGAGGGTATCTCTGGTTGTGAGAACACAGCTGAACTGTGGAGGAGGAGGTATTACTCTGCACCATTTGTGTTAAATGTGACCCCAACAAGGTGGATCAGTTCTGACACTATGCATATTACAGCCAAAAACGTTTTTCAAGCCGCTGGCCTAGATGAAATATCTACAGAGAATTTTAAATTGGCAAGTCCGAGGGCAGCGGCCTCCCTGCTATTTGTTTTACAGGTTTCATGTTTCATGGGGTTCTACCAGACACCATGTTATTTGTTACTTTGCTGCCAATCATTAAAGACAAAGGGGGCCGGGCGGGGAGCATTGATAAATGCTGTAGCTAATGCATTGTCGAAGGTCTTGGCCTTAAGTCTAAACATAACACTGAATTTTGCATCTACTGTTGGAAAATACAGAAGACAGACCTCTGCTGTACGAACTGGTTTTATAGAGGCATCAAAGACATTTGATCGTACAAATCATTATAATTTGATTTTTGAAATCACACCAGAGAGGAGTGCCTGCCAAGTTTACAAGGATTATATCCTATTGGTCAAAACAGAGCATTCAGATTAAATGGAAAATGTTGTCTCTACTCCACTGCGACAAGCAATGGTGTTTGACAGGATTGAGTATTATCTCCGTGCCTCTATTTACATAAGTGATCTTTCGGACCAGTTAAGCAGCTGTAAAAACAGGCTGTGTGGTTAGCATTGTTCTTATCAATGACCTTATGTATGCCGATGATTTAGTAATTGTTTCATCCAGCAGTGCTGGTTTTCAAGAGCTACTGAACATATGTTCTAACCATGGTTTAAACTTCGATGTGAAGTATAATGCAAAGAAAAGCTGAGTCATGACTTATTGAGTAAATGGGTTTAAGGACCTCACTTTTCCATCTCTTTACCTATCAGGATAACTTAAAGTGTGTTTCTTCAGGGTTTCTGCACTCTCTTTTCTACTTCACCCTTGTGGATTAAGTTTAAAAAGACTACAAGCTGAAAACTACAGGTTGCGAATAATGATGGTCGGCACATTCTGTTTGGAAAAACAAGACAGTATAGTGCAAGTCATCTGTTTTGTAAAGTACAGGTTGTGACTTTTCATACTCTGTTGAGGTGACTGATGTTTAAACCTAATATTTCGACGTAATAGTTAATCTAAATTGCATTATTATGATGTTGGCTAATCCTTGAAGATGATTGGATCCGTCCATACACCCAGCTCACCTTGAAGTTTTTGGTTCTCCCTTTCCATCCTCTGCAGCAGGATCTGCTGCAGGATGGCCTTCCTCCACAGCTCCCTCAGATCCTCTTTGCTCCTCTTTGTCCCCTCCTCTGGTACTGCCATCATGGATGAGTCCCCACTCGCACCAGCCACCTGGCCAACACAAATTCGGCCCCCGTCTAGACATGGATCCACTCGTTCTAAACGACATAAAAAATTTTTATCACATAATGCAAAATGTGTTAATTGAAGAGACAAATGAAAAAAACAATTAATTTTCTCTGTTCTGAAATGTAACACCATTGTGACTTCACTAAATCACTGAAGAATTGTACGAATTGTATCACCAAATAAATACAAGTGCTGTAAAAACTTGCCTACTTCCCCTGCACTGAGGCAAAGCCTGACACTCACTGGACACTGATAGATTAAGGTCAAAGGAGAATCACTCATTTTAAAACAGAGAACTGGATAATAAATTGAACTGCAACAATGTGAGAAGCAAAGGCATGTAATTTTTCTTCTCTAGCATTCAGGCTTATCACATGGCAGAGCCGTTACTAAAGAAGTGGGACTTATCTGATTACTATTTGCAGGTGCAGTAAATCCACAGATAGTATTAAAGAGTGAAAATCAAAGAGTCAGCATGGTAGAGATTTAAATCATCCTGATCAGAGTATACTGCATAAAGAACGTTGCTAAAGCTGGATGCACAGGTCGGTCGGCTTAAATTTGTACCTAGGGAATCATATGCAAAGCTTTTGTTGTTTTGTTTGTTTTGTTAGTTCAACTTAATGTGTCTCCTCCATTTTCATTTGAAAATGTTACTTGGATTTTTCTTTAAATACTTCAAAAATAAATGTTTTAAGTCCTGTAAAAGAAAGATCACTGCAAGGTCAAGAAAGAAATAAATGCATATTCAATGAATAAATAAATCTAGACTGTGCAAACGCTAGAAAAAAATAAAACAAGAACAAAGAAAAAAAAAGGGTGTAGAAAGACATAATTTAGGTGGTATACAACAAAAGCATTTGTGTAACTTCACCTCAAAATACCCTTGTTGTTAGAGAGAAGACATACCAATGATCCAGATAGCACTTGTTTTCTGTCGCTTTCAGTTTGTAGGAAAATAGTGGTTTGATCATCTATGTACACACATGCACGCACATACCTGCGCTTGGCTTGACTTAGGAATGTACACCTGATGCTTATCTTTCCAGCCTCTTCTCAGGAAATATGCTCAACTTAACCTTTTACACCTAAAAAGCCAAACCTACATACCAACGCTACTGTGCTTGATACGCATGCACACAGACTATTCCAAGTGTGCATTTCATTTCAGAAAGTGAGGTGGGTTCAACGTCTATATGTTGTGTGTGCCAGAGAGGCTCCACAACATGCTGAAAGATGCAAAGTTGCTGTACATGAATTAATTTTATACTATAAGAGAGGTAAGGATTGACTTGTGGGAGGGATGGATAGCCCTCACACATACATAAACCCATTCATAGATACAGAAATATCAGATGAGTATTTGCTGAAGTGTTTCAATAAAACATGTGAAGATTTAGGCTTTTTTAAATGTAAATTTCAAGTATTTAACACACATAAATATGTATGCATGTAATCGACAGAAAACCCTATAATTTTAACAATGATCCTTAACCTCTTCCTGTGACTTAACATGTTACTTTGCACCCCTATTTATAGGATATAAAACATCACAAACAAAGAATTCTTCATCATAGTGGCACAGTCCATTTAATAAGTCAATGGTTCCCAACCTGTTTTCCCTGAGGACCCCACCCCACCTTCATGCAAATACAAAATAAAAAAACATAGACCTCCTGCCCCACCCTGTACTGAAACCATGCTTGGCTTAAGCTTTCAAAAGTGAAACTCAAGAGAGTCAGATTCAATAAATGTATAAATACATTTTTCTTTAAATATATGGACAGTGTGTGGACATTAATCACAGCTCTGAATGCTCAATACCCTGGGGACCCTCTTTGAGCAGGGGCCCCCCTCGAGGGGTCTTGGACCCCAGGTTGGAAACCACGGTCCTAAGTAAACAATTTGGCCAGAACCAGGTCACAAACACTCACAAAGCACAAAGTGGGTCAACAAAGCTGGTGCTTTCCTCTGGCGCTGTCTGTGTGTGGACTGTCAACATGACCTTGAGACACCGCAATCGCTTGCCAACACACACACGCTCTCTTTTGGCACGCCCATGACCTCATGCGTGTAAGCACACACAAAAACACACCCAACTCGGGCCAAACTTAGCACTGCATTCATCCAGAACAAAGACCATCACTTTGACCTGCTAAAAGCACTGTTTTTCCTGCAGTTGATGGCTGCTGAAAACTAAATCTTGGGTGCAGACTTCATTAGTACTGAGAATGGGTGTCTTCTCTGCCGTTTAGCACTGGATTTGAAAGGAAACCAAATGCACAAAAACAGGCGTAAACCTCACTAATCCCTCATGAACAGCACATTCAGTGAGATGGTGGATAAAAGGGACACAATACTCCCACATTTATTAGATACAATTACACCCCTGAGCAGAATCCACATGGGTGTGTATGCAAGCTAAACTAATGGGGGCACTTACGGTTACAATACACCCACAAAAACACACTGCCTTTGTGCTGGTGAGTGTTGAGACTGCATCAGAGAGATATTAATTGAACCATAAAAAAATATTTGAAGCAGTAATGTGGTGTTGATGCCATTATGCATGGTTAGGATAATGCAGGAACATTACAAGTCACAGTAGTAGCAGGCGCAAGTTCATTTGATAAATATCTGGCTTTTTAATTTGAACTTTAAATTAACCTTTGAACATTTGCATCAGGCTTATACCTTTTTTAAGCTAGATGCTTGTGGCTATAATAGAGTTTTTGTTTTGTTGTAACAGCCATTCCCATTTCTTGTGTGCAGAAACATCCATCACTCAACAGCATGATGTGTCTTTATTTACTTTTTGGGTTCACAAGAGGCTGACAGTTCAGAAAAGATTTTTCTGGTCCATGTAATACCAATCCAAAGTTTGGACATGTCATTTTGGGCATGAATGTACAAACCTTTGATCTGAACGGTCTTTGGATTTAAGAAAAGTAATGCAACATCTTTTTGATTGTTACTGCCATACAAAGAGGCTTTAAGTGGCCAAATCGCTGGTGAATGTTGAAAAATTATTTGATGTAACCATTATTTGAAAAGACTTGTAAAAGCAGTCAAATAAAAGAAAAAGAAAATAGTGCGCTATTTTTACTTAAAACAAGATGAACTTCAGTCTTCATGCAATATTTACTGCAGTTTTCTACATATTGTAAAATTTAATTTATTCCAAGAGAATTTGCATAAAATGTTTCACTCTTGATAACATATTGCTTTTGCATCAACATAATTATTTACGTTTCTTACCGCTTATGGTAAATAGGGAAACGTTAGTGGTGATGGGGTGGGGGCACTGACAAACGCATATACGTGAAAATCTTCGAGACATCTTCTACAAGGAACATAAAGGCGTTACAGTGTGACCTACCCAACTATCTAAACTGTCAACACTTATGTTGCCATATGTACATATAATTATCTAAACACAGGATGCCATGCAGGCACAAGCATGTTTCCAGTTTCTGTTTGCACAATGCAAAGGCAGACATACATTTTATTGTCAGCGAGTACAGTTGCATTATTTATTCATCTGGGTTATTTGATAATGTCATCAATAACTGAGCACCAACATCGTTTCTATTTGATCAAGCATAAAAACGTGCTAAAATAATCCACTGTAGGCAAGTGGTCAATGACAAAAGCTGAGCTCAGAGAAAAAAAACAATAGAATGATAAAACATGATAAAACTGTTTATCTTAATAATTATCAAAGTCTGAAAATTCTTAGCACTACAAGACATGACTGATGGTGACAAAATCAAGTTATTATTGGAAAGAGTTTTGCTTTAATGAACTGTTCACACCTCCATCCTCTTTTATAAACATGATACGATATGTGCCATGGCATCAAGTGAAAGAGTGACACAGAGTGGAAAGGTTTTGTCACTGCAATTCACTGTACAGGTGCAGACTTGAAACATATATGAAGAGTTGTTTTTCTAAATGTGCAATGTTTTGCTTTTTTTAAGCCTGTTTTTATCACCCTAATTAGCATGTTTAATGTTTAAATGGCTGTCAATTCTCATTATTTTTATTCATATTCTGTCTGTTTTAATAATAGAGAAATTAAATTATATAATTTGACCAATTTCTTTTAAAATGAAAAGAAATACAGCAAAAACCTTAAAACTAGATGCAGGTACAAAAAAAAGGTGTGTCAACAGTTGGTGTTGTCAAGCTTTTGAGTTAATATGCGCTGGTGTTAGTAAGTCACCTTGATTAATGTAGGTTTTATATATATATATTTCTTACACTGATCTTGCGTCCCTCTATTATCCTGGGACCCCCAGTTTGGGAAATGCTTCTCCACAGGATGGAAATGAACAAATTGTGTACATGAATTCACTTGCATACAAGTAAAACATACCAAACATGAATACCACTGCTGTTTTTAAGCAACAACATCTTTTTTCTCTCCCAAAGTAAACACATAGAAGCTCATTTCTTTGGCAAACTGTAAAACACACTGAGAAAAAATCTTTGCTTTAATGTGAATACATTTGGTTTTTGTATTATACTTCAGAAATGCTTTTTATGAGACATCCCTATGCTACCAGACATCTGACCGACTAACAAACCTTTGCAAGCAGACATCTTGACTTGCAATCATGAAAAAGGTTGTAGTGAAATACACCACCATTTGCAGTTTGGACAGTTTTCCATCAAATCTAAGGAGAAAATTTGTTCCAACTTGTGACTGGTGGTGTTTTTCATTTAACAATGACCCTATTCTTTATAGTTTCCCTGTCAGCCTTAAGAATAGGGCAAACTTGTATGAGAGCTGGACATGGTTCTGCTATGACATGACACAGTTGCTGCTACATATTTATTTTTTTTACTGGGACTCTAATTTTCCTTGAGAAACAGCAGGCAGCTAAGTTGACATATCAGGCAAACCATGCCATCTTCTGACTGAAAATGTTGTGACAGTGGTTTATGAGACAGTAACTGTCTTGTTAAAGTCCACGAAGTTCCAATAAATTGAACCACATGCTGATTTAAGGTGGATGTTCTTGTGTTTTCCTATTCTTACCGCTGGTGTCGGTGCCTTTCTGAGGGGTAGCTACCCGCAGGAAGATCTGCTGTCTCCATGAGTGCCGGTGGCTGCGCAGTGGGCTTTCCCCGATCACAGATGCTGCTCTTGATGTAGAGAGAGCTGCTACATCACTGAAACCAAAATGTACACATGCAACTTTAGTAAGACGTGTAACAGATAAACATTTAACTAGTAGAGCTTGAATGTACAGTATTGCAATAACATGTGCATTATGAATCAATTTTTTAAAAAGAGGGATAGTAACCACAGTAAACACAACAGCATAGGTATGATTACATGTTGAGTGTGTGTGTACCTTTGTTTTGGTTCAGCACAATCATTCTCTTGTACAGGGGCCAGAAATTGAAATTTCAGAAAATTAGGGACAGAAGAGGAGGAGTGGAGTCGGGCACGCAGACCACCCAGAGGACTGAGATGGAGATGATAAAAAAAAGGAGCAAATACAGATGACAAAAGAAACAAGAACCCATTTCACACAGAAACATGTTTTTGGTTTTGGCCTGAAGTTTTTGGCTTGTTTGAATTTTGGATGAAATTGAATCAACTTTCAATTAGCAAAAAACTGACAAATGTAATGTTTCTCTGCCTGAATGGGTGCATACAGGTCTGTCTCAGAAAATTAGAATATTGTGATAAAGTTCTTTATTTCCTGTAATGCAATTAAAAAACATGAAATGTCATACATTGTGTATTCATTACAAATCAACTGAAAT
>JAVQJG010203391.1:0-11550 GCA_036024015.1 Craterocephalus amniculus
GCTGGATCCGAGACTGGACACCTTAGAATTTGTCATCTAATAAAGGTTGTTTGAACATTATACTTCTGCCTCCTCGTTAATTGCTAAAAGGGTCTCTACATAAGTGCAGTTATTACAATGCGTTACTGTAGAAATAAATAGTAAACAAATAATTAAGTTGCTTGTTGATATCAGAAAATGTCCTGTACACACACAGTAAGAGCAAAAACTCCCCCTTTTTAAAAAATGATTTTAAGTGTTTAAAGGAAAACTTTAAAATACAATGAATGCATGCCATTAAAGGAGCTATAATGAAATGAAATTAAATACTTTATTAATCCCAGAAGGAAATTCAATATTGTAGCAGGTTTGTTTTTAAAAAAAAAAAGAAAAACAATAATACTAATTAAGGTTATCCTTACTCAGTTTGATGGCTGCTGGAAGGAAGGATCTCCTGTAACTCCGTCTTGCATCGGACCTGAACAAGCCTTCCACTGAACACACTCTGTTGTTTTATCACCGTGTTGTGGAGAGGGTGTGAAGAATCCTCCATCATCTTCATCAGCTTGTGCTGAATTCTCCTCTGGACGATCAGCTCCAGCAGCTCCAGATTTCCTCCAAGCACAGAAGCAGCTTCCTTCATCAGTTTGTTGCTTCTCTCCACGTCTCTGGTTGTGATGCTGCTGCCCCAGCAGATCTCTGCAAAGCTGGTTGCCCTTTCAGCAACAGACTTATAGAAGATGTGCAGCATGTTGGTGCAGACGTTAAAAGATCTCAGCTTCCTGTAGAAGCAGAGTCTGCTCTGCTTCTGATCGGAATCCGTAAGTCTGCTTCCAGATTCCGATCAGCCGGTAAGAGCGTTCCCTTAAGGAATCCAGAAGTTACGGAAGTTAACCCCATTGGCGGAGAAAGAGAGCGTCACGCCAAAGCTAAAAACTAGCCGCTATCGCAAACTAAAATGTTCTGGACTCGTACATATGTGCAATCAACGAGTTATTCATTTTATGCACTTAAAAGGGGTAAGTCCAACTTCTCCCTTTGCAACATGATATACCGTGTAGAAACCATTGTTCTTAGAAATATTAAAATATTAGGTATAGCTCCTTTAAAAAACAACAAAAAGTAGCCTGCAATCCCATTTTTTCAGAGTTGTGAAACATACAAGGTTGACATAATGGCAAAATGTCATTTGTATATTATTTTATTTCCATTTTTTATTTCCACTGTTTTATGGGACAGTAATTGTGGAGTGGCTCACATATTTATAAAGATATAACTTATGATTGTGATGTACCATGTGTGATGTGATGTGAACTCCTTCACATGCCTTTCTTTAGAATGAAGGTGCACCATGACATTTTTTTTATTAATAATGTGATTTAGTTTCCCTTGTTTTATCTATTTCATCAAATTCAGTATACTTTCAGTCAAGTAAAAGAAGAAAAGTGCATATAAAAAGTGAATTGAAGCTGAAGTACCTTACATTTGTCCTGATGTACTTTTGGGAAGTAAAGTCAGAGCCGGACATGAACGAGCTTGCATCCAGTGCAGACAGCAGGTATGTGGCTCAGACTAGAGAGCAAACAGTTTTTTAAGGCATTTTCAGTGTTAAAATATGTTTTGATATTTTATTCTTCATTTGATTTATGCTTAAAGGTACTTATTTTCAGCGTTTGGTTTCAGACGTCACACACTTTTGGATTAGGGTCACGCTAGCCAAATATGAAACGCCCTTGGGTTTTTCTCACATTTGTTCCACACAACATTTTGCATTAAAGAGGAACTCTTCCCAAATGCATTTCTGCTCTCTGATCTCTAATCAAGCAGAGCTTTTTTCTGTGCAGTCTGGTAATTTAAAATTTCTTCATATCTTAATATTTTTTGTTAATGTTGGTGACAAAAAAACAAATTTTCTACGAAAACCAAATAACATAAAATAAAACTGAATAAGACCATATAACATTGAAATAATATAGTTTTCATAAAGGTTTCATTTTGAGTAAAAAAATAAATTATATTGAATTAATTTAAAATAAAACTTACAGCACTGAAATAAAAAATCTGTTAAAAAGTTTGCTTATTTTGAGCGTATCAAAATAAGATAAGATCAAATGAAATGAAATAAATGAGACTGTTTTTTCCATCTGCCGAGCAGGGGTTCAGGCTTCAATGATCAGAATCAAAACACATCTGAAGTAGAATTTTAGAATCTCCATCTTTACCAAAACACTACCTGCAGATTTGTCTATTTATTTATTTAAGTTTGAAGTCAGGCAAATGTTTAATCCTCAGATTGAAATCATGACGGGGAATGCTGAGGTCAGTGAAGGCGCTGTCCTCGCTGTGGAAACACACGGGTGTGCGTGTTTATACGTGTGTGTTTATGCATAAAAAGGATCCATCAGCTGCTGATGCTCACAATGTCACACATTTTCACTTCTCTTTTTTACCTCATTTAGACTTTATTGTCCCAGAGGAGGAACCCCCTAAGTCCATGTGGTAAGCATGGCGTAGTTGGCACCGAACACAACGGGACCAACGTGCCGTCGTCTAGGCCAGCCACGACCGCGGCCCTGCTGCACCACAATGTCCCGTACTCACGGCCTTGTTATGAGGTCAGTGAGGTCGGACGTGGGCAGACCAATGATTCTGCTGGCTATCAGTATGAGCTGAACTGGTTTTATACTGGGAGCATGAGGTGGAGCATTACAGGATGGACTGGATGATGCAACGTAGAGTCCTCGTAGTTTAATATCTTTATCTCATTTCATGAGCCAAACTTCCATGACTTGACAATGACCACACAGAAATGAGGTCATGACAAACCCCCTGAACTCTGCAACCCTGAAAGCTCCATCCTCTGTTTCACCATACATGGATTTCCACTGGTCATGCAGTTCATTTTGTATATTTGATGACCTGCAGCCTGCGCTGCTTGGGGCTTGCTCTTCTTCTTTAGTTCTGCCGCTGGCAGGTGAACAGTGCACAGGTAGACAGGCAGAGCGGCCATGGCCCAGCGCATGTCAGCCAGCCTGCCGTGGCAGGAGCGTGAGTGAGCGGAGATATGAATGTGTTGATGTAGACCCAGGGCCGAGCAGAGCGACAGGAACAGAGGAAGCCTGTCGGAGGGTAAGAGAGGATGCCGTGTGGGATCTGAGGAGGGGATGAATCAGCTTCATTCCTCCACTGAGCTCAGGCACCTCTCTGAAACTTTCACCCCGTGCCTAACTCGACCATCTTCTCCAGCTCCTGGTTGGATTGTTTTTGCTTTGGTTTGTTTATAGATGTTTTTCTGTTGTTAGCTTGCGGTGTATTTAACCAACCTCATATCTGGAGTCGCTGGTCTCCGGACGGATGAGGACGATGCTCTGGAAGCGCCGGCACTATTATCCCTGTTCACCAGCAGAGACTCCTCTTTAGCTTGGACCTTCCTTTTTTTTTTTACCCTGCTTTTAATAAACCGTAGGCCTACATTTCATCCAGACTTGTCCTGCTGAGTGTCAGTGGTTCCTCAGAGAAATTGTTCAGGTCAAACATGGGACTTCCCATTCCAGCCGAAGCTCCAGATTTCCGTGACAACACTGGGACACGTTTACACCAGATGGCTGACATCTGTCTCTGTAATCATGACAAATTTCTTTGTTTCATGATGGTATGAACAATAATAATTGTGAAAAGAATTTGTTTACGTGTATTTGGTTGAAGATACCAAAGAAAAACTGCTAAAGATGTTAGAAATAAATGGCTAAATAATTGGGCATCTCTCAAATCTGATTGGACACCACAGATGATTGACAGTTCACAGACCTGTGTGGATTACCTGTATCACCAGTATAAAAATATCACCGTCGTCACTCTACACATTTCTAAATCAGTCCGATGATGTTATGTTAGCATGAAGCCACGTAGCAGTGCTAATCCAGTTCTATACTAATACTATATTTAGCTTAAAGCTAACGGGGAAACCATGTTGTATGTAGTTTCCGGTGAGTTTAGGGACTACTCATCAACTCAGTTCATCAAGATCCAGGTTCATTGAAACATGAGGTTAGCAAAGATGCTAGCTGGTTTAAATTAGCTGCAGCATGAACATGTGGAGAAACGTGCTGCGTTCTCTTTGAACTCGGAGGTCAGAATTTCTAGGTCGGAAGTTTCAACTGGAACGGCCTCCTGAAGTTGTAGTCTGACTTGGAAAATGTTTAAAGATGGCCGTGTCCTGTGTTAGCAGTGCAGACGGCCTGTAATTCTGTATTTATTTTTGCTTCTGAACAGTTTGTGTTGTATTAAATCAGACGTAGCCTACATGTTGTATAGTTTGGTCTGAAGGGGATACTGCTGGAGTGTAATTCACGTTTTTCATGAACTCCGCTGTCAGCAGCCCAGAGGCAGATGTTCTCTCAACGTTCTGCTGTCGTAAAACAACTGGAACCAGTCTGGTTCTGTAGAGGAACATGTGAGAGTGAAGAGGAAGGGTCCAGTATCAGCAGCCCCACCAGGATCCAGTCTACCAGTAGAGCACACCTGACCCCCCCTACTACCCCATCCAGCTCCACATCCTGCACCCAGAACCACCAGTTCACCTTTCTGTGCATCTTTCTGAACTGGTTCTTATCAAGTGGAAAGATGTTTTATATCTCACGTCTCTCTGATGTGACCTGGACCCCCCTGTTGAAGTCTGGACCCCCTGATAAAGTCTGGGCCTCTTGAAAAAATCTGGACCTGTAGATAAAGTCTGTATGAAAGTCTAGTCGTAACAATATATTCTCGTCTATAGTCAGTCAAATAAAATGAATGTTGAATCTAATCTTTTTCTGAATAAAATGCTGCATCCAACACCAACACACCCAGCAGAGAAAATGGACTCTCTTCTTTATTTAACATAATCCACTAAAAATTTAACGATATTTTCCTTTTCAGTAAAACTTGTCAGGTAACAACAGTAAACATAAATATTAAGGCTTCTCTGAACAGGTTGCATTCACTCATCATGGAGCGAATGTTTAAGGTTTCCTCGACCCAAATGACCAAGATTGAAGGAAAATCAGAAGTGAAGGTGAAACACATTAATCTGGCCACATGGTGGCGACATAAGGCTTGGTTCAGTTGTCATCATTATCATCAAAGACATCCGCTACAGTTCTGTGGATGAAGAGATGAAGAGTTTACAGACTGTAGTTAATAAATGACTAAGCAGGGTTCAGAGGACTGGAAATAAGACTCACTTGTAGATTGATCCAGTAACTTCATCAACAAACCCTCCTGGAAGAGAAAGACCAAGTCAGACTGAAGCCAAAGACCAGCAGAATAAAACTTGACTGAGCTATTCCCATCACTTTACCCGAGATCATTTAGCTTTGCTTTGGGAAACCATGGTCCATGCTGATTAAAAATGTGATACGGTAGCAAAGTATTGACCTCATCGTGGGGAAATCACTCACCAGGCTTGCAGACAACTTCACAAACAGGACACACATGGCAGAAAGTGCACATCTGAGAAGAGAAGCAAGAAAATAAATTAAATATTCAGTGTTTAACGGCTGCTGTTGGCTGTTCAGCTTTTCTCCACATGGTTGGGTTTCCTTAGTGATTCCTTAGTAGAGGAGTTGAAAAGTACTCAGGCATACACTGTTTAGATTGTACAAACTCTTTCAGTGTGAAATAATTCTCTAAACATTATTAAATAGAAGTATAGTATTGTAGTAATATAGGATTTTAGAATTTTAAATACTGTGTGGATAAATTAATGGATTTAATCCATCTATCTATCTATCTATCTATCTAGAATTTCAGTCATCCAGGTTTCTATGTCTTGAATTTGTAATCTATTCCATTAGATTGGTGTAGGCAATAATAAAATCCTGTTAGAAAAATAAACTTAACTATTAGGAAAACATAACAAGCCATTAGAAACCATAGAAACAAATAGAATATGCCAAATGGTTTCTTTGACGTTTTTCAGCAGGGCAACCTTCATGGAGAAGTAAATCAGAGTATCATCCGCAGAACAGTGAACATTTATTCCCTGCTGTCTGATTATATCACCTAAGGGAAGCATGTATGATACAAAGAGTGTTGGTATGAGTACAGAACCATGAGGAACTGACTACCTCTGGTCTGTGAGGAAGATTCATCATTTACACAACCAAGCTGAAATCTGTCTGATAAATCTGTCATAAATCAATCTAATAATTCCAAATAATTTCAATAACACGATCAAAGCCTTTGTAAAAGAGACAGAAACTAGAAGGCAGAGATTTATTTCTATGACAAGAGGAGTGGCATCATGTGGGCGTGTGTTGTGTGTATTTACATGTGTGTGTGTGTGTATGTGTGTCTATCATGATTAATGTGAAAGAAGAGAGCATGTGTGATTTTGATCTTTGATGTTTTCGTATTTTTAATATTTGTTTTTTACATTGTAAAGCACTCTGTGATGCATCATGATGTATGAAAAGGGCTATACAAATAAAGTTTGATTGATCGATTGTAGCAGAATGTTGTGGTCAATGATGTCGAATGTAGTACTGTGTCTGACGAGATAGGGTCAGAGCAGAGTCCTTTCTACCGTCACCTCCAGTATGATCAGGATGGGGGATTGATTCGAAGTCAGAACTCGATGCAATCTGTTGGTTTTCTTTAGGTAGGATGTTTGTTATAAACTGGTTAGTATGAGTACTGATTTATGCCAATGACCTAAACACATTGTAGAATGACCTTTATGTGGATTCTCCATTATCTAGAGCCAAAACTACTTGAACTGACTGAAATTCAATCCAACTTCATTAGCTAGCACTTTGAATTTATAGTTAATATGAATTCACCTGCCTGCCTCTCCCATGCTGATGTGGGATATAGGTATATATATCCATGACCGCAAATGTGTGTTTGAGTGGTTTCCTGTCTGTAAAGTAAATAATCAGCATGTCCCCCTTGCTTTCTGAAGGGCTGAATTCTGTAATCTGATAGCTCGCAGGACGGGGCGGAGTCAGACATTGGGGGAGTTGGGTGTTGGGGTTAGGACACAATATCCATGAATGTCCACTGTGGGTTCACCTTGTGTGTGTGACAGTGTGGGTCCTGTCACAATGCCTCCGAGTGATGATTCACCCTGGCTACTTGGCCACAGAGCTCTTCCTTTGGCTGACTGGCCAGCGCACATGGCTTTCACCTGGGAGGATGTGGGATCAATCCCTGCCCGGGCCCTCCTTCATCCTTCCACATGTATGCGTGGGTTCTCTTATTGTTTGTGTGGGTTCTTTCCAGTTATGCATGGGCTATACTCATGTGTCCGTGGGTCGTCTCTGTAGTTGTCTTCTCTTTACATGCACGTGTGTGCTCTCTCTATGTGCATGGCTTTTTCTTGTTCTGCCAGGGTTCTACTTGTTTCTGTGCATGCTCTTTCCATGTATGCGTGGCTTCTCTCCATGTATGTGTGGGATCTACTTAAGTATGTAGGGGATCCCCATGTATGTGTCTGGGTTCTTTCTATGTATATGAGTCTCTCTTCATGTTTGCATGGATGGATGAATGGATGGATGGCTTAAAGCAGGGATACATGTAAAATCTGCAGGACTGCCACCCAACAAGGACTAGTGGTTCCCACCACTGGACTACAGAATGAATAGAGGGATTCACTCAGGATTTAAAGTGATTCGAAGATTTAATGAAAAAGAGAAAAGTGTCTTATGTATCTTTGGTTGGACCAGAAGAAGCTGAAGGCCACATCAGAGTTTTTAGAGATCACCTGGTAAAGAGTTTGGAAATCGCCTCCCTTTACCTGGTTCAGCTCCTTCTTGTGAAATTTCCCCACTGTGGGATCAATAAAAGGATCTTAATCTTAAATTGTCTCTGTTAGCCTCTGCTAACTGGTTTACTGTCAAAACTTGCAATTGCTAAGCAACAACACAGGGGTGGGCTAGTTAACTTATCTTTATCTACCTTTCTGATGACTGGACTCCTACCAACAATGCAGACCATGATGGAGGGAAACAGCCAGTCCTAGTTCATCTACACCAAACACATGTAGCACCGATGGATACATGTGGCATGAATGCTAGCTAGCACACCCTAGCTAGCTTGCTACATTTATTACTTGCATCTTCATTATCACATAATCAGTTTACGTTCACTGTATATTTTACAGGCCTCTGAACAAACACGTGTTATTCATGAACTAAATCATAAATATTTAGCCGGTTTCTGACTGTTCTGAACTGCTGCGGGAGTGGGTCATTGCACTGAGTTCAATCTCTTTAACTTGTGAAGTGTAACAGATCGCAGCATTTCTGGACAGTCTTGGAGGGACGCATCTCTCCATCATAGTTGGGAAAACTTGGGGCTCCCAAGCAGCATTTTGCAAAAGGGCCCCTCATAGCCAGAAACTGTGTGAGGTCTATGATGCTGTCTTCACTTTGGAAATCCTCAGACAGTCTCACATCTTCTTTAACATCCTCACTCATTCTGGTGTGTTTGACCTTCAGGTTGCTCCTGGATTTGACGGTTCAAGTATTTGTCAGGAGAAGTTATTTTCTTCATTTTCATTGATAATGATTTAGGCGTATAGAGCTCTTTTCAAGGCACCTAAAGAGCTTTACACTGGCAGAAACGCAGCAGCGGACTCTATGACCCATACCGAGCATTCATGCACTAACGATGCTGATGCTGGAGGGGAAGAGGGTGAGATGTTGATTGACTTGGTGAATGGGATTCAACCTGTTAATTTTGTGGTCATTGGACAGCCTGTTCTACCACCTGAGCCACTCCTACTCTCTACGTTGTGTGACAAGGAAACATCTGTTCGCATTAGATTTGGGTTTCAGAGATCACGGAGAAGGCGGGTGTTTCGTTACCTTGCAGTCGTCACAGTGTTTGGACTTGTCTCCTTCCTCACAGGGACATTTATCACAGCTGTCGCAGTGCTGGAACAAAATGTGTAAACAAACGTGTGAAGAGATCCAGACCGGAGGATTTACGTCACCAGCTTCTAAAGTGTGGAGCTCTCAGTTTCAGACCTACCTCACAGAATTCACAGAATGAGCACAGAGAGCCTTTGTGGTAGGCATCATCATCGTCGTCATCGTCGTCGTCGTCATCGTCATTGTCATCGTCGTCATCATCATCATCATCATCCTCATCGTCGCCATCTGAGCAAAGTATGAATAAATGTATTACTCGACATCCTGGTAAATCTAGAGTAAAACTAGCATTCCTGATCTGTTTATCTTTTATCTAACATGTTGAATGCTTATTTTACCACGTCAGACTGTTTTATTTTGATGAAGACGTCAGAAAACACAGATCTTGTCATTGATGCTGACTCTGTGATGTTTCTGAAACATTTTCTGAATTACAAACTGAATAAAGATTTGTTAAATGTCAGGATGTGACTGCAAGGGGAGGAATTTCAGGTTAAATTCTGATTAATTAGTAGAACTTTTAGTAGAACTACCAAATACCGATATATAATAGTAGAACTGTGTTTCAACATGGAAACATGTAGAAACAAATTGGATTCCCTTACAGTGAAAAACAATGGGAAGAAAATTCCTAGTCTTTATGTAGCCCTTTTACAAAATGTTTGAAAGATAAAAATACATTTGCATGTATGCTGTATTTATTACTGTTTGATGTGTCAGAGTTATTGTAATGCACACAGTGTCCACTGGGGGCAGGAGACCAGTGTCAGACTTCATATAAAATGGTTTTAATTTAGGTTTTACCATAAAGTGATGTAATTGGTCTCAGAGACAGTATATATCTTAACATGAGGCGTTGAGTGCTTAACAAGATGATTTCACAAAAAACCCCAAACTATGTTACTCTGAATTTCTGAGATCCCTCCAGGTTCGTGGATTAAAAGCAAACTTGTCCACTACTGATGTTTTGTGGCTAAAAAATGTGTCTCTGAGAGCCTATTCTTTGTAGTGAATCAGAAGAGTCAGCTCCCAGTTGCTTCAAGTTTTGTGTTCCAGTAAAAGCGTAAAAGTACTTAATCATAACTACCTAAGGTATAAAAGTTAACCCAATTCTGGTTAACCCGACCAGACTGGGACCAGACTGGGACCAGACTGGGAACAGGTAGCCTATCTGATGTGTGCATGTGTGATGGATCACATACAAACCAATAGGATGTGGGATTGGTTTACGTTTATACTTCCCATCCAACCATAATAAAATTCACTGTAGGGATCAACCTGAGTGTATCTGGAGAGGTTTTTAACAATAACAAGCTGAAATGAAGCAAAGTAACAAGCGTATTTTTAAGATGCGCGGAGTAGAAAGTCCAGATAACACGAAAATATAAAGACCAGACGTGATAAGGTGGCCAGAATTTCTACTTAAACAGGGTAACAAAATAACTTGCTGTGTGACACTTTTGCTTAATAAGAGAGAGAGAAAACTGTTCAGACTTTATTACTGATGCATCATGTTAAAGCTTTATGTTGGAGGTGAAATTACTTTGATATTTGAATAACGGAGAAAATACTCCAGTCTGTTTACATGTGGTGGTAGAAGATTAAACTAAAATCTGAGGCTCATTAACTGATACATCGAAGACTGAATGCATATCATATTTAGACATAACGAGCTTTAGTGTGAAAGCATAAAAAAGGAAATTAAATGAGCATCTATCAGATGTTTCCAACCAGCTCAACTTTATCTCATTCTATCATGTAAGCGATCAAACTGTATTTTTCTGACTGAAAAAAGACCATTTTGTCCTCTTAACCATTGGATGTAAAACGAGTTTCTCCCTTTATTTTAATTTAAATCATATAACATTATTGCCCCCTCCCTCCTCCCATCCCCAGCACCTATACAGTGCCTCCTGAATAAAGGTATTTACAGCAGATATACTCACTCAGACAGACGTGTGCAGGTCTGGTCCTCATACAGGAAACATGATAACATTTACACACATGTCAGATGACCATGCTCTCCATGCACCGTTACAGCTCTACACATTTACATTTCAGCAGTTTAGGTTTACTGGTTTTATTTAATGAATGAACAGAAGGGTTAAAGAAATCTGGACAGTCTCCTTTTCCACAAGATTGTTCACAAATTTTTCTTTTTTTCTTCCAAACAACAAGAGAAAAAAAAAAAAAACAGACAACCTTTTCATCTCTTGACAATTTTGTTTTCCAAAGAGATGTTTCTCTCTTTTCCCAAACGCTCGTAAAAACTCACAGTTAATCCAAATATGGAACATTTCCAAACAGGCGAGTTGTTTTTACACAGAAAAGTGAAGAAGCTTACTCTTACAAAGAAGCTAGATCTCTCCGTTACATGGCTTCGGTGTGGGATAAACACCGAGGAACAAAGGGGTCAAATATTCAGGCTCAATTAAAGACATTTTCCTCTATCAGCTGATAGTAGTACTTATAGAGACAGGCTTTCTGTGATTGGCTGGTTTACATGGTGGTTTACATGAACAACAGTCAGCGGCATCAATGCTCCGCAGAGAAAGAAAGAGATCGAGAGATATGGAGAAAGAGAGAAACTTTAAGTCTGACGTTCAATTTTTAGATGAATGAATTTGGGTGATGGGGCGCCGGCCGGGGGGGGGGG